>ML261028.1:774-29591 GCA_005239495.1 Nicotiana undulata
TTTTTTTTTTTTTTTTTTTTTTTTTTTTTTTTTCTTTTTGTTTTAAACTTTCTAAAAGAGAAGGTAACGGAAAATATTTTTGGAATTTTGAAAACTGGAAACCGGAACCGGTGAGGTATTCGGCCAATTTCAATGCACAGAAAAATATGAATAGTTTTGAAATAATTTCTCTCTTTCCTCTTTTGAAATTTCGACAAAGTGACGGGATTTTTTGGATACCGGGGTTATCTGAATTAGGCGCTTTCTACTTCACTCTTGGTTTTTGTATCTTTCCTATCGATTTTACTCTGGAAGCCGGTCAACATACAAGCCGAGCAAAATAATGTACACATAGCAGGTAAGATGCATCAGGATAGTCTTTTATTTCGGGTTCACCTGTCCTAAACGGACCCAACCTCTGTGTTGAGTCCCCTAAGCCAAATGCACATGATGCAAATAATCATTCCTACTAGGGATCCGGCATGAGGTTATGTCATTATAAGTTTAAATCCTGGGGTTTTGTTCTAGACCTGGCTTACCCGAGCGGACAGCTCGAGCCGGAGGGGGGGGGGGAGCGTACCGGGAATACAGAAGCTTCACCGGCTTTGCAACTTGTCCGAACCTTGTCCTAAAATTTGGATATGACTCTAACAGAAAAGAAGTCACACGAAGTGCACACTTCCCAGATGATTTAGAAGATTCAGAGAGAAGAGGGTTTCACAACAATTTATATAAAGTCCAAACAATATCAAAGCGGTAAAAATCGGCATTTAGCACATTAAGTTCAAACATGTAAAATCAGATAATAAAGCAAAATATAACAGTTACTCTAAGCTCGAATTCTTGAACCCTGAACCAGAGATTCTGGGTTCGATCCCCAGCAGAGTCGCCAGAGCTGTCACACCTCCTTTTTACTACCCCGAGAAGGGTATAAGGGAGTTTTTTTCCAATTTCAGTGACAACCGAAACGGGATTATTTATTTAAAATTCAGAGTCGCCACTTGGGATAATTTATGGTGTCCCAAGTCACCGATTTAAAATCCCTAATCGAGGAAGAATTGACTCTATTTTACAGTCCGCGCAAAAATCCGGGTAAGGAATTCTGTTAACCCGGGAGAAGGTGTTAGGCATTCCCGGGTTCTGTGGTTTTAGCACGGTCGCTCAACTATTATTGTAGGCCTATTTATCTTATTTTAAAACATTGTTTGAAACATACGTGCATTTATTCCTTTTAACCGCTTTTAATAATCCAATTGTTATACAACTAATTATTTTGTTACACATTGCGAATTGTGTCACGGGAACCGTACCCACGATCCACAACGTGTTTATTTTATTAAACGAAGTTACGGCCGGGCCACATGAAATGCATACCCGAAGTTGGACTTACAATCTTTTACACATTGCGAATTGCGCCACGTGAAACGCACCCGCAGTTCACAACATGTTAATTTTATTATTGTTTTAAATTATGGTCGGGTCACATGATATGCACACCCGAATTTTAATAGTTAAGAGTCACAACTACGTCATAGGATCCGTACCTGTAGTCACGATAAATTATTAACACACGTTCTGGCTAGTAGAATTAACAAAAAATTATCTGTAAAGATCAACCAACCTAAGAAAAATGACCAAGCAAAGTCACATAAGCCAATAGGAAATGAAGGAAATGCTAAAAAACTGTGCAAACTAAACTTATGCCACACAAAAGGAAGCAGGCGGTCATTAACGTGAATTATTTCAAAATGAATCCAGTTATGAATGATGACTCACGATAATTCATGAAAAAAAACACAAATTAACCATTCAATATTAGTGCATGTTCAAAGACTCAATTAGCTTCTTTTAACAAATATGTTCTTCTTGCAACACTAGAAATAAACAAACAATGTATAGTTTAAACAAGTAGATAGTAAGAAACGTACATGTCTTAAGGAGAAATTATGGAACGATGGAGGAAAATGATTCAGCTTTTATTCTTATTAAGTTGGCCGGATGAAAATGAATTATTTGATCCATATTCTCTCCCCAGTAAACTCGAAGCCCACTAAAACACTAAATTGTATTCTGTCAAAGAAAAACCCATTATGCAACCTAAACTACTTATTCACCAAATTATTAAAATCATATACAGTCTATATTAGTCACGCAATTCACCTTGCCGTTAATCTACTATAATTAATGTCCATATATAAACCCATAACAAAAGATGAACATCCAACATTGAAACTCATTTTTGATAGATAAACAAATGAAATCTAGTAAGTCAAGAAATCCCTATTAAGTACCAAATGAAACAGTAGAGAGCAATAAGAAATTCTTTTCTTACTGATTTGAAGAACGACAGAGGGCAGTTGAAGCAATTGAACGCGTCATAATAATTCTAGCGAATAATAATCCCAACATAATTTAACCCAAGAAGAATTGAGAAACAATAAAATGGGTATCATACTATTCATGTCACATTGGGGATTAACAAAAAATAAAGGTGAAAGTAATAAGAATTGAACATGTGATTGTTTCTTTTAACTGAGTAAAATCGAGAATTATAGAGATATACTCGGACTGACTATGTGCAAAACCCGGTAACGAAATTTGAACGCCCAACAAAAATAAACGAGACAACAACGATCGAGACAGAACCACGGACCACGAAAGACAAATAAACCTCCGGACGACGATTGAACTAGCCTCAAATCCTCAACAGGAATCCATTTTTAAAAACCAACTCCATAATAAAAGATGAATAAACAACACTCTCTTTTTATAAAAAATGAAATCGAAATTTCCTTCATTGAAACCAAAGAAACATTTTTTTTGTTTGGAATTGTTTTTTTATTTCTGTTAACTGGAATGAAAAGACTAAGAGAGAAAAATAGAAATCAAAATTCAGAAATCCTAGCTTTTTTTTTCTCCTCTTCCCCAACCAAAAAAAAACCCTTATTTATATTCAAAACTTCTGCCTTTGCTCCCAAGAAAGATTATAGGCCATAGATCTCTTTCACACGGGCAGATTTCGACAAATGGAAGGCTAGGATCAACAACCTTTGATCCTAAGGCTCCTATTAATCTTCAATCCGCCCCAAAAGAAACAAAACGTGAGAAAAAATTGGTGAAGAATATTCTCTGACAAGAGTTTGTTAGGCTACGTGGCAAAAGGGGATATGAGAGAGCACATGAGCGAGTTTGGGGTGAGTGAACTCGCTGGTTTTTGTAAATTTTCCGGCGAGTCGCGGCGGAAGAGGGGTGGCTGGAAGAGGAGCCGGTTTTAGGGTGTTTGGCTTTAGGGTTCAATTGGAAAATAATGTTATAAGGAGCTCTTATATTAAGTGGGAAACAAATGTGGGCCGTTAGATCAAGATCTTTGGATGGACAGGATTAAACGGTGGAAATGGGCGGGTCAAGGGCTGGTCCGGCGGGTCGGATGGATGGGGATGGGTCAAAGTTGGGTTAAGGAAGGGTGTTTGGGCCAAATTTAACCCCCTTGGCCCAATTTTAAGTCAAGACCAAACAAAGCTTCTATTTTTTCCAATTGTTTTTCTCTTCTTTTTTTTTTTAATTAATTAAAAACCTAAATTAAATTCCTAAATTGAATTAAATTGCAAAATTAAACTAATTATCTATAATATTTACAACAATTAATTACCACTAGATTAAAAGAGGACATTACTAATATGAAATTTAAAAGCCAAACGCAAAAGTGAGTCAAATTTGATTTTCATTTTGAAACGAAACAACTAATTTACTAATTAATCCTAAAAATATGAAAACAAAAACTCAATGCGATGCGAGGTATTTTTGACATTTTTTCATGATTTTAACAAAAGTAAACATGCACAAAATGCAAACAATTAACACAAAATCCTACAAAATCGTAAACAATTGGGAAAAATTAATTTTCTTTAATTTGTAGGATTATTTCATATAGGGCAAAATCACGTGCTCACACACTCTGCTCAAAATCATGCCATTTCGAATCCTTGCTCTGTATTTCCCTAAAGTTACTATATTTTGATAAAGTTACCATATTTTGATACCATCTTACTACTTCTTTTACTATATTTCTCTGAAACTGATAATTATTACTCTATGTTAAGCCACTGTATTTAGTCCCTTATCTTTTAAAATCACTATGTTAATTCAAACCCATGCTTTAATGACTTTATTCTATGTTTTTTGAAAGCTTTAAATCACTACGTACTTCTAAATCTTACCGCATCCTTTAACTACTGTATTTTTGAAAATCAACTATCCTTCAAGTCACTCAGTCTTAATTAAATCTTCTGTCTTCATTAAGTTTTCCAACTCAGATTCCTACGACCTATTTTATTAAAATTCCTATTTTTGAACTCCTGTCTTGAGACTTTAATCATGTTTGAGACGTGCTACTTACATGTCTATGTGTGGAGGGACCTGTGAGCCTTTCTTTGTCTTTATATGTTCCCTTATATGTGCAGTCCTACTTGTTTTGTATGTCGCCTAGTATTTTGTCCTTTAAACCTAAGGGTTCAGCCTAGTTCCTGCCTTGTAGGATTAGTAGTCCTAAACACCCTCCATGACTTATACAATGGGACGGGTAATGGCACGCAATAAGAATTCGTAACCAACACACGCTTTTTAAACAACCTTTACGGGGTGGGGAGGGTAGAATACAGATATGATGACCGATGCGCTAATACCACGAGTAGCCGCCTCTTCAAGGTGTGACATACCGGGTATTGCATTGAAGTGATCCGTATGACTTTAAACCTAGGACAATTCTTTTCAAATATTTATTCTAACGTTATTCAAAAACCTTTTAAAGATTTTCATACTTGTTTGAAATCCCCTCTTATATAAGCCTTACTTGTTACTTGTTCACTGTCCAAATTCACAAAACTTATTGGCCGGGACCCACAATTATGGATCTTGAGGGGTGCCTAACACCTTCCCCTCGGGATAATTTCAAGCCCTTACCCAATCTCTGGTAACGCAAAATAGTTCATGAGTTATCAACTCTAGGTGCCCTAACGTACCATAAAATCGTTAGGTGGCGACTCTTCCTTAAACCCTTCCTTTAAGGAGTTGTCCAAATGTCATAAACCCAATCTCTCCGTACCTAACCCGTGCTATAGAAAAAGGGGGCGCGACAATGTACAAACATTTATCACATTCATTTATCTTAAAACCATTTGACAACATTGTTTGTCAAATTTCGCATGCCATTGTTTGGGTGCTTGTTTTAGTCCATAAAGGGACTTAACAAGTCTACATACCATCTTTTCTTTACTTGGAACCACAAACCCTTCAGGATGTTCCATGTAGATTTCTTCCTCCAACTCTTCATTTAAGAAGGCCGTCTTAACATCCATTTGATGAATTTCAAGACCACAATTCTTGCCTTATATTTGTCAATAGTGCCATCATCTTTCATTTTCCTCTAAAAAGCCATTTAAAACCCAATGGTTTATTTCCAGGAGGAAGATCAAAAAATTCCCATGTATAGTTGTTCAATATGGATTCTATTTCACTATTGACTGTCTCTTTCCAAAACAATGATTTCGAAGAAGACATAGCTTATTTAAATGTTTGAGGCTCATTCTCCAATAAGAAAGTCACAAAATCTGGTCCAAATGAAGCAGACGTTCTTTGACGTTTACTACATCTTAGATCCTCCTGATTAAATGAACTTTCTTTTGTTTCTTCCCGAGGTCATTTAGATCCTTCACCAATCGACTTACATTCCTTTTTATACGGATATATATTTTCAAAGAACTCAACATTGTCTGATTCTATAACCGTATATTATGAATGACGGGATTTTCTTATTTATGAACCAGAAATTGATATGCTTTACTATTGGTCGCATATCCTATGAAAACACAATCAACGATTTTCGGTCCTATTTTTACCCTTTGGGTTTAGGAACTTGCACTTTTTCCAAACACTCTAATTCAAGTTGGGCTTCCTTCCTTTCCATTTTCATATGGAATGGATTGTGTTTTTCTATGGGGTACTCGATTTAGTATTCAGTTAGCCGTAAGAAAGGCTTCCCCCCACAAGTTATGTGGCAAACCAGAACTTATCAACAATGCGCTCATCATCTCCTTTAATGAACAATTATTTCTTTCCGCAATTCCATTGGATTGAGGTGTGTATGGGGTCGTTATTTGATGAATAATTCCATATTCTAAATATGTTTTTTCAAAAGGAGATCCATATTCACCACCCATATCACTTCTTATCATTTTGATTTTCTTGTTAAACTGCATTTCAAATTCATTTTTGTATTGCTTGAATGTGTTTATTGCTTCATCTTTACTATTAAGTAAGTAAACATAGAAATATAGAGTACTATCGTCAATAAAAGTTATGAAATACTTCTTTCCACCGCGAGATGGTATTGACTTCATGTCGCAAATATTTGTGTGAATTAAGTCTAAAGGATTTGAATTCCTTTCAACTGACTTATAAGGATGTTTAACTTACTTAGATTCCACACATATTTGACATTTTATTTTGTCGCATTCAAACTTAGGAAATACTTCCAAATTAATCATTTTCCACAAGGTTTTGTAATTGACATGACCCAAACGTATATTCCATAATTCATTTGACTCAAGTAAGTAAGACGAAGCTGAAATTTTATTATTATTCTCAACAACCATTACATTCAGCTTGAAAAGGCCCTCAGTGAGGTAACATTTTCCTAAAAACATTTCGTTCTTACTTATTACAACCTTACCATTCTTAACAAGAAGTCCAGCAGAGACTAAATTCTTCCTAATCTCGGGAACATGAAGGACGTTGTTCAAAGTCACTACTTTGCCGAAAGTCATTTTCAGAAATATTTTCCCATATCTGTTGATACCCAATTTTTTCTCAAACTATTTTTTAAATTTGCATATATACCTTCAAAATCAGTTTTTATAACAATGAGAATTTTTCCATAATTTTCCCATATTATTATCAATTTATTTCTAATTTATTTAGTACTTTATGTCCCATAAATATTCGTAAATTGCATTGCAAATAATATCAAAATATTTCTTAGCTCAATATATAATTTTTAATCCTATTAGGATTTAATTATTTCACAAATTAACCAATTTGGCATTATTTGGCTATAATTACAATAATTTTGCCATTATAGCCTAATTACACATTTTATGCTATTTTAATTCAATAATCAGTCATCTTATATTTTTAATACTAGTTAATTACTTTAATTTCACATATTTAGACTTAATTTCATTAATTATCAGCTATTTTTATTAATTATGTATCTATTTTTAATGGATATTTAACAAGTAGCTGTCACACCTCCTTTTTTCACTACCCTGTATTGATGAAGGGTAACAAGGGGAGTTTTTCCACTTTAAGTGACATTATTTAAATTTGGGATTTATTTATTATTTCAGAGTCTCCACCTGGATTTTTGACGATGCTCCGGGACACCGTTTTGTTTTGAAAATTCCAAACCGAGGAAGTTTGACTCTGTTTTAAGTTGTCTGCGACCAGAAATCCGAGTAAGGAATTCTGTTAACCCGGGAGAAGGTGGTAGGCATTCCCGAGTTCCGTGGTTCTAGCACGGTCGCTTAACTATTAATATTTGGCATAAATTATCCAATTATTTACGCGTTTTAGTCTATTGTGCATTTAGCCTCTTTGAAATTTAGCCGCTTTTGATAAGTATGAATTTATCTTGAACGTGAACTCGTTATGCTTTTGTACATGTTACAATTACGCCACATGAAATGCACCCGTAATTACAACAAGTGATTTTATTATAATTTGAAGTTTGAAGACGGGGACATGAGTTGTCGCGCCCGAGCGTGGGTTACGTAGTCAGGACTATGGTCGTGACGATTTTATATGCCTATTTGAGGCGATATTCAATTATCCTTTAAGTTTTAGAATTTTTATTAAAATAGGTATTTTTAACTTTATGAGGTATGTATATAAATCATTTTTTGATATTTTATGGGTTTATCTTGGGACAAATCACGATGGCGTGCACTTGTTATTTTTGGACACATCACGACCGCATCACATGAAATGCACCCGCGATTGCTACGTGTGATTTTATTATTGTTTGAAGTTAGGGTCGGGGGCACGAGTTGCCACTTTCGAGTGTAGGTTAGGTATAGTCACGAAAAAGGCTTATTTGAAGCAATATTGGATTTATTCGTTAAGTTTTGTAATTTAATCTAAAAGAGGTATCCTTAGCCTATAAGACATGTATAAAATCATGTAGAAATTAGATTTACTACCCTAAAGGCGAGTGTTTGGGCTATGGCCATGTTTTAGCCCCAATTTATCTTTTAACCCCTTTTGGCCAAATCCTAGTTTAGGCTATTTTTGCAACAAGGGTGAGGCTATTGATTACTTACTAGTTTAATTCTTTCACGACAACTGACCGTAGAGTATACTAAAACCTTAAGCAATCTTTGTTGTTGTTTTTTTAGTTCGACCAAAGAGCAGAAATTCGTAAGCAGAATATGCATCGATCATATATATGTGTATACTCATGAAAACATACAGACATACAAACATCCTTTTAGCCGTTGAATTTGTTTTGAGTTCACGATGTTGGATTATTCCTTTTTATGGTGCCTTTGTAAGAAAGAAAAGTGTAATACAAAAAAAATGATCATTTACTGGGCATAGTCCACAACAACATTATATATGTGAAAAGAAATGAAAACTTCAACACATGGGTCACAAAGGACCTTTCTTAACAGAGTATAGCTGCTGCATTTTTCAAGAGCATGCTGAAATTGACAATAAAAGCTATCAAGAAAAGGACTCTTTTATCTTAAAGAGAGTACTCGAAATATCAGATCACATCCACCACTATTATTTAACAGGAATCTAACTGGGTATATAAACGTTTATACAAAACTGTATGCAGAATACTAAATGATAAGTTTGTTGAATCGAAAAATGCTAAGATTTAATGTGAGAATAACAAATACAAAGAAAATCTAAATCTGGGCTAACAAGGGGGCTTCTAAGTGGGATACATGAGCTTGATTTTTGCTAGTTTCAGAACTTTCCCCACAAATTTGGCTTTCAAAAGAAGCTACAAAGCTAATTTGCAAGTCGAATGTTGTCCCTGACTTGCCTCAAGGGGCTAAACAGTGTCAGATCTTTCATTTTCCTAGACGAAACTTTCATACAAAAAAAATAGAAATTTCATGAGAGAACAAAGACAAAAGACTATCAGTTATCTCAGGTATCAAAAAGAAGTAAAGAGTACCAAAGTATTGCACTGATTTCAGGTATCATTTTATTAGCATGTGAATACTATGAAAGTTTAGGAAAAGGAAACTCCATAGCATTACATATTTAACAACAAGATGAGAGCTCAAGACAAGTTCTGAAACTAACACTGGAGTAACAACACAAGTAGGAGCACATAATAGACAAACTAGATAACGAAATAATCATTTACCACACGAAATAGTGTTCTTTGTCATTATAACATCAATGAGCAGTACATTAAGAGATATGTGAACGGTACCTTGAAATGGCAAAAACAGCAGAAAAAACAAACAAGTCAAAATAAGCTGATTTGAACTGGAAGAGAGCAACAACAACCCAAAACCAAAACCTACACAGCACCAACAGTAAAACCAACCCAGAAAATCCAAGTATGAGCACTTAAGGCTCTCAAAATCTAAAACCCCAATGAAGAACCAGAAGCTGAGGACTAAAATAATATGCTGATCGATTTTGTTCAAAGGAAATAGCTAGGTTTTTCTCTATGTTTCTCTGCTGATATTTTTTTTTAAAAAAAATTGTCTTTGAGCAGTAGCTACTATATTTTGTGTGTTCAGATTTTCAGTGTCACGACCCAGAATCCTAATCCAGGTCGTGATGGCGCCCAACGACGGGGTTAGGCAAGCCAACACAAATTACACTAAGTGTTATCATCCCCAGTTACGCAAATTTCATCTTTTAACCAATTTTAAACAGATATAAACATAATAATGGCGGGTGATGTGAAATAAAAACTACAAGTGCGGAAAATCAACCAATAGGGATGTCGCATGACATATGTACAACCAACAACCCAAAATATTGACTACGTGTGTGCCAGGAACTAGTGTCACGAGTGTCACGGGCAACTACTGAATATACAATGACTACAATATTTACAGAGTCTCAGTCTGAATGACATGGACAAAGAATATAACAAAAGAACTCCAGGGTGCTGCTAGGAAGTCGCCGGGAAAGCAGCTCACCGTGAAGTATGACCACGCTATCAATATCTAGCACCGGCCTGATAATCAGACGTACCAGCCTCCGGACCTGTACAGTCAAGTACAGAAAAGAAAAGAAAGTGCAGCATGAGTACATATTAAATAAATATGTACCCAGTGAGTATCCCGCCTAAACTCGAAGAAGTAGTGACGAGAGGTCGACTCGATACTCACTAAGGTCCAACAGTAATAACATAAGATATAATATAATGAAATACAGTAGGCATGTCAGGAAATAAGAAACAAGTACATATCAAGAGCAAAAATCCAAACAACTACTGAACTAAACAATAAAGCACTTTCAAGGGTAAGACCACCGAACGAAACAATAATCACAAATTCTTAGATCCGCCGTGGCGTATGACCCGCTCCCATAAGGTACCTTCTAAACTTGCCATGGCGTACGACCCGATCCCATATATATATCACAAATACTTCTCAACACTGTCGTGGCGTACGACCCGATCTCATATATATTCAATTACTTTTCAACACTGCCGTGGCGCATGGCCCGATCCCATATTCATTTCAATTTCTTTTCAACACTGCCGGGGCGTATGGCCCGATCCCATATTCCTTTCAATTTAACACTGTCGTGGCGTACGGCCCGATCCCATATTCATTTCAATTTCCTTTCAACATTGTCGTGGCGTACGGCCCGATCCCATATTCATTTCAATTACTTTTCATAACAACCTCCGTTCCATTGTTTCAACACTGTCGTTGTGTACGGCCCGATCCTATATTTATTTCAATTACTTTTCATAACAACCTCCGTTCCATTCAACAATTTTTTTTCCTTAAAGCATTAGAGAAATAATACTACGCAAAACATAATTTCATATTACATATGGCGTCACAATGAATCATATAAAGCATTACGAGGAAGCATATAAGGCATCACGAGGAAGAATATAAGGCATGATGTGGGCTTAACTGCCCGGACGTAACAATAATAGCCGCTACGTACGGACTCTCGTCACTTGGCCCGTACGTAGCCCCCAAACAATTTACACATAGAATACACATCACCTGTGGGGACAATTCCCTCTTATAAGGTTAGAAAGGAGACTCACCTCGTGTCGAATCTACCCCTCAGACCACAATTGCGCCCGAAACTCCGAACTCTACACCCGAGGACTCTCAACTAGCCAAAAGGTATACAATAACATCAATGCATGCACAATGCGGGAAATTACCCTAGTTATTTACTAAAATCGCTATTCTTGAAGAATTTCCAAATTCCAACCCCGGTCCCGCATGATCAAATTCCGAAAATTCTCGAAGGGATCACTCACCCATAGCCTAAGGATCATTAATGTGTGATTTCTACTTGAATTCATGGCCTAAAATGGAAAATCACAAAGTCCTCAAGAATCCTAAAATTACTACCTAATTCCATGATTTTTGATAATTTAGTAGGGAATTTAACTAGAAATTAATGTTTGAAACTAGTATTAAATAGGGAATTTACTTACCTCAAGTACTAGGTTGAAGGCCCTCTTGGAAGCTCTCAAATAACACAAGGAAGAAGATGGAAATGGAGAGAATAACTTAAATCCCGTATATAAACTACCTTGCCCAGATGTCCCTTCATCGCGAACGCAACAGGGGCATCGCGTCCGCGAAGGCCAATGGCCCAGACCTCAGGAGGCCCTTCTATGCGAACGCGAGAGAGAGCCCGCGAACACGGAGGATAACTGGGCTAAACCTTCGCGAACGCAGTTGGACGGGTGCGAACGCGAAGACAAATGGTAGATGGGCCGGCCCAATTGGCTGGACCCTATGCGAACGCGACGGAGGGCCCGCGAACGTGGAGGCTAGCTGGGCTAGACCTTCGCGAATGCGGCTGGAGGGGTGCGAACGCAAAGGCCAGGGGGCCCAACCTATCGCGAACGCGGGCTGGGGAACGCGAACGCGTAGAGCATCCGTAGCCCGAGCTCAATTCCTTCTTCGCGAACGCGGCCACCCTCCTGCGAACGCGAAGAAGGAAACCAAATACAGAAAATTCTGGTTTTTCCAACTTAGCTCCCAGGGGTCCAAAACTCACCCGAGCCCCTCGAGACCCCGTCCAAAAGCACCGTCAAGTCTGTATTCATGATACGGACTCGCTCGAACTTCCGGAACGATAAAAACAACAACAAAACTCAGAATTTGACCCCAAAACCAAACTGAATCAACACTTTGAACTTAAAGTTCTAGAATTCATTTCAATGCGCCGAACCGGCCTATACTACTCGGAATGACTTCAAATTTTGAAGACAGGTCATAAATAACATAAAGGAACGGTTCCCGGTCTTGGAATTCCATTCGGACTTCGGTAACATAAAATCACATTTCAAGCCAAATTTCAAGTTCTATGAAAATCCTCAAAACTTCATTAACTCTTATTTTCCCATTTTGATCCGAAACCCGTCAAATCAAGTTCGTTTCTTACCAAATTTCATAGATAACTTAAATAACATATATTGAACCTACTCCGGGCTCCGAAACCATAATATGGGCCCGACAACACAGGTTTCACATCAAGGTTCATTTTCATAAGCCTTTAATATTTTCATAAAATAATTTTCTTTAAAAATTCATTTCTCGGACTTGGGTCCTCGGAATTCGATTCCGGGCATACGCCCAAGTCCCATATTTTCCTATGCACTTTCTGGGACCGTCGGATCACGGATCCGGGTCCGTTTTACCAAAAATGTTGACCAAAGTCAACTTTATTCAATTAATTATCATAAATGCAACTCTTAATCAAGTTTTTCACATAAAGGCTTCCCGGCTACGCACCTGGGTTGTGCACACACATCGAGGTGAGATTAACGGAGGCTTTCGGGCCTCGCAACACAGTCACAATTAGATTTACATAAGATGACCCCTTTCGGGTCATCACAATCTCCCCCTCTAAAACAAACGTTCTTCCTCGAACGGACGTAGAATCGTACCTGAAGTGTCGAATAGCTGTGGATACCTGCTCCCCATGTCCTCCTCGGACTCCCAAGTCGCCTCATCGACCGGTTGGCCCCTGCACTGGACCTTGACGGCAGAAATTCTCTAAGACCTCATCTGGCGGTCCTGCCTATCAATAATAGCAACTGTCTCCTCCTTGAAGCCCAACTTCTCATCTAACTGAATAGTGTTGAAATCAATCACGTGAGAGAAATCGGCATGATATCTCCGGAGCATGGATACATAAAATACCGGATGAACTCCTGATAAGGCAGGAGGTAAAGCAAGCTCATAAGCAACCTCCCCGACTCACCAAATATGTGCCATATAACTTGGCCTCGCCGGGCTCAAACCACACGATAGGAGAACGACATCGCCGACCATATAAAGCCTCGAATGGAGCCATCTCGATGCTGGACTGATAACTGTTATTGTATGCAAACTCCGCCAAAGGCAAGAACTGGTCCCATTAACCGCTAAAATCAATCACACAAGCCCTGAGCATATCCTCCAAAATCTGGATTGTACGCTCCGACTGACCATCAGTCTGATGGTGAAATGCTGAGCTGAGATCTATCTGAGTGCCCATCTCACTGTGCAATGCTCTCCAGAAGTGCGAGGTGAACTGAGGACCTCGATCTGATATAATGGACACCGGCACACCGTGCAACCGGACTATCTCCCGAACATAAATCTGAGCCAGCCTCTCCGTAGAATAAGTAGTAGCCACAGGAATGAAATGCGCCGATTTGGTCAACCTATCCACAATGACCCAAACCGCGTCAACCTTCCGCAAAGTCCGAGGCAACCCAACCACAAAGTCCATGGTGATGCGCTCCCATTTCCACTCAGGAATGGGAATCTACTGAAACAGGCCTCCTGGCCTCTGGTGCTCGTACTTGACCTGCTGACAATTGAGACACCTAGCCACAAACTGCACTATATCCTTCTTCATCCTCCTCCACCAGTTGTGTTGCTTCAAATCACGGTACATCTTCGTCGCACCCGGATGAACAGAATACCGAGAACTGTAGGCCTCTTCAAAAATTCTCTTCCTCAAGCCATCAATATTAGGAACACATAAACGGCCCTAGAGCCTCAAGACACTATCCTCGCCCAAAGTAACCCCATTGGTCCTGCCCCGGCCCACCGTATCCCGAAGCTCTGCAAGGCATGGATCATCAAACTGTCGAGCCTTAATCTCCCCCAACAATGAAGACTGAGCAACTACATGAGCCAAAACTCGACGAGGCTCCGAAAGGTCCAATCTCACAAGGCGATTGGCCAAGGGCTAAAGGTCTCTCCTTCGCTGCAATGTAGGCCAAGCTACCCATACTTGTTGCCCTCTTGCTCAAAGCATATGCTACTACATTTTCCTTGACCGGGTGATACAAAATAGTAAGATCATAGTCCTTTAACAACTCAAGCCACTTCCGCGGCCTCAAATTAAGGTCCATCTGCTTAAGCAAGTACTGCAAACTGCGACGATCAGTGTAGACCTCACAAGATACACCATACAAGTAGTGCCGCTAAATCTTCAAAGCATGAACAACCGCTGCCAACTCTAAGTCGTGCACAGGATAATTCTTTTCATGAACCTTCAGCTGGCGCGAAGCATAAGCAATAACCCTACCATCCTGCATCAGCACACATCCTAACCCGACGCGTGAAGCGTCGCAATACACAATATACATCCCAGAACCGGAAGGCAATGACAGAACTGGTGCTGAGGTCAAAGCTGACTTGAGATTCTGAAAGCTCGCCTCACACCCGTCGGACCACCAAAACAGGGCATTCTTATGAGTCAATCTGGTCAATGGAGCTACAATAGAAGAGAACCCCTCCACGAATCGGCGATAATAGCCTGCTAGGCCCGAGAAACTCCTGATCTCTGTAGCTAAAGTAGGACGCGGCCAACTGTGAACCGCCTCAATCTTCTGAGGATCAACCTTGATACCTTCCCCGGATACCACATGCCCCAAAAATGCCACGGAATCTAACCAGAACTCGCACTTGGGGAACTTAGCATACAGTTTCTGTTCCCGCAAGGTCTGGAGCACAACTCTCAAGTGCTGCTCATGCTCACCCAGGCTCCGCGAATAAATCAAGATGTCATCAATGAAGACGATGATGAAGGAATCAATATACGACCTGAATACCCTATTCATTAAGTCCATAAATGTTGTTGGGGAATTGGTCAAACCAAAGGACATCACTAAGAACTCATAATGGCCATATCTGGTGCGAAATGCAGTCTTCAGAACATCAGAAGCCCGAATCTTCAACTGGTGATAACCCGATCTCAGGTCAATCTTAGAAAACACACCTGCAACTGATCAAACAAATCATCGATGCACGGCAGAGGATACTTATTCTTGATGGTAACCTTATTCAGCTGGCGGTAATCAATACACATTTGCATAGACCCATCCTTCTTTTTCACAAATAGGACTGGAGCACCCCACGACGACACACTTGGCGTGATGAACCCCTTAGCCAACAACTCCTCAAGTTGCTCCTTTAACTCTTTTAGCTCCTTAGGAGCCATAAGATAAGGGGGAATGGAGATAGACTGAGTATCTAGAGCCAAATCAATACAGAAGTCAATATCTCGATCTGGAGGCATGCCTGGAAGATCTGAAGGAAACACATCCGGAAACTCTCGAACAACAGGCACTGAATCAATGGTAGGAAACTCGGCGGTGGTGTCCCGCACATAAGCAAGGTAAGCCAAACAACCCTTCTCAACCATATGCCGAGCCTTTATGAAGGAAATGACCCGGCTGGAGGCACTAACTGAAGAGCCTCTCCACTCTAGTCTAAGCGACTCAGGCATGGCTAAAGTGACTGTCTTGGCATGGCAATCTAACACAGCATGATAAGGAGATAGCCAATCCATGCCTAGGATAACCTCAAAATCAATCATATCCAGCAATAAAAGATCTGCTCTAGTATCCAAACCACAGAAAGTGACCACACAAGACCGGTAGACTCGGTCTACCACCACAGAATCGCCCACAAGAGCGGACACATATATAGGAGAACCCAAGGACTCACGAGGGACATTCAGAAAATGAGCAAATAGTACCGAAACATATGAATACGTGGATCTTGGATCAAATAGTACCGAAGCCTCTCTACCACATACTGAGATAATACCTGTGATTACGGCGTCTGAGGCCACTGCATCTGATCTGGCCGGAATAGCATAGAATCTGGCTGAGGCTCCTGAAGACTGAACTCCCCCAGAGTGAACAGGAACTAACTGACCTCCTCCTGGTTGGCCTCCCCCTCTAGGACGACCCCTGCCGACCTGTCCTCCACCTCGAGGTGGCCGGACTGCTGGTGCTGAACTCCTAGGCTTATAACTCTACTGCACTGCCTTGCCCCGATACCTGGGACAATACCTCCACGTATGACCCGGTTCCCCACACTCGAAACAACCTCCTGGTGCTACAGCCCGCTGCCCGAAAGAGGAAGAACCCTAAATAGCCGTAGGGCGGCGTGAACCCTCTAGTAAGGCACTGAAATAGGAACTAGAGGATCTCTGATGACTGGAATAACTACTGGGCGCACCCTGGATGGCTGGTGGATGGTAAGAGCGCTCTAGCATGGCACTAAACTGAGGCCTGGCTGAAATACCCCTGGGAGGTAGTAGAGGTGCTAAATATAAAGGCCTACTGAGATGGCCACCTCCGAACTGACCTCTGCCCCTAGCTGGAGCACCCCTGAAGTCACCTGTGAACCTGGCCCTCTTGTCCTGCTGCCCTGCTGACCTGGCTGACCCTGCTCCCTGCTCCTCATGCGGTAACCCTCAATCCGTCAAGCTATCTCGACTACAAGCTGGTATGGGGTACCCATCTCTACCTCTCTGGCCATAGAGGCCCTAATACCTGGATGCAAGCCTGCCACAAACCGCCGCACCCTCTTCGCCTCAGTAGGCAATATCATAAGGGCATGGCGAGATAACTCGAAAAATCTAGCCTCATAATCGGTCACTGACATCTACCCCTGCTCTAGTCGCTCAAACTGACCCTGTAGCTCCTCCCTCTCAGAAGGTGGAATGTATCTATCTAGAAATAGTTGAACGAACTGATCCCAAGTGACAGGAGGAGAATCTGCTGGCCTGCTGAGAATATATGACTGTCACCACCTGCGAGCTCTGCCNTCCTCTCCCCGCTCACCCCCGAAGACTGGAGGGCAAAGTCGGGTCCATCTATCCAACATCTTCTGCTAGTCACTCCCTGCAACTGACCTGGGCTCTGGGGCTGCTACTACGGGTTGAACCCCTCCCACGGGCGGTGTGCCCGGGGTATGACGTGATGTTGCTGCCTGACCTGTAGCCTTAGCGGTAGGGGTCTGGAGTCCCCCTCCCGCCTGAGAAGTATCAGGGTCGGCTGAAATAAACCAGCCTGAGACATAGTGTCCATGAATCTCAGCATACGGCCCATGACCTCCTGGAAGCCTGGCCCCGTCATGAAATCCACTAGAGCAGGTGCTACTGGAGGCACCTCATCCGACCCCTCCATAATAGGGTCCTCTGGTGGTGCCACTAGTGTAGCTCTGGGACGCCCTCGTCCCCTGCCTTGAGCAGGTGCTCTACCCCTGCCTCTACCCCGACCTCGGGCGGCGGGGGCAACGATATCTCCTGGGCCAGAAGCATCGGATGCACGCGTCCTCACCATCTGTGAGAGAATACAAGAATAAGTTTGAGTACATCATAGATTGCACAACAGGATATGATTAAAGGGAAGTTTCCTAACACCCCATAGCCTCCTGAAGATAAGTACATACGTCTCCGCATCGATCCGCAAGACTCTACTGGGTCTACCCGTGACTCGTGAGACTTACGTGAACCTAGGGCTCTGATACCACGTTGTCACGACCCAGAATTCTAATCTAGGTCGTGATGGCGCCCAATGATGGGGTTAGGCAAGCCAACACAAATTACACTAAGTGTTATCATCCCCAGTTACGCAAATTTCATCTTTTAACCAATGTTAAACAAATATAAACATAATAATGGCGGGTGATGTGAAATAAAAACTACAAGTGCGGAAAATCAACCAATAGGCATGTCGCATAACATATGTAAAGCCAGCAACCCAAAATATTCACTACGTGTGTGCCAGGAACTAGTGTCACGAGTGTCACGGGCAACTACTGAATATACAATGACTACAATATTTACAGAGTCTCAGTCTGAATGACATGGACATAGAATATAACAAAAGAACTCCAGGGTGCTGCTAGGAAGTCATCGAGAAAGTAGCTCACCGTGAAGTATGACCACGCTATCAGTATCTAGCACCGGTCTGATGATCAAACGCACCAACCTCCGGACCTGTACAGTCAAGTACAGAAAAGAAGAGAAAGTGCAGCATGAGTACATATTAAATAAATATGTACCCAGTGAGTATCCCGCCTAAACTCGAAGAAGTAGTGACGAGAGGTCGACTCGATACTCACTAAGGTCCAACAGTAATAACATATGATAGAATATAATGAAATACAGTAGGCATGTCAGGAAATAAGCAACAAGTACATATCAAGAGCAGAAATCCAAACAACTACTGAACTAAACAATAAAGCACTTTCAAGGGTAAGACCACCGAACGAAACAATAATCACAAATTCTTAGATCCGCCGTGGCGTACGGCCCGCTCCCATAAGGTACCTTCTAAACTCGTTGTGGCATACAGCCCGATCCCATATATATATCACAAATACTTCTCAACACTGCCGTGGCGTACGGCCCGATCCCATATATATTCAATTACTTTTCAACACTGCTATGGCGTACGGCCCGATCCCATATTCATTTCAATTTCTTTTCAACACTGCCGTGGCGTACGACCCGATCCCATATTCATTTCAATTTAACACTGTCGTGGCGTACTGCCCGATCCCATATTCATTTCAATTTCCTTTCAACACTGTCGTGGCGTACGGCCCAATCCCATATTCATTTCAATTACTTTTCATAACAACCTTCGTTCCATTATTTCAACACTGTCGTGGCGTACGGCCCGATCCCATATTCATTTCAATTACTTTTCATAACAACCTCCGTTCCATTCAACAATTTTTTTCCTTAAAGCATTAGAAGAAATAATACTACGCAAAACATAATATCATATTACATATGGCGTCACAATGAATCATATAAAGCATTACGAGGAAGCATATAAGGCATCACGAGGAAGCATATAAGGCATAATGTGGGCCTAACTACCCGGACGTAACAATAATAGCCACTACGTACGGACTCTCGTCACTTGGCGCGTACGTAGCCCCCAAACAATTTACACATAGCATACACATCACCTATGGGGACAATTCCCTCTTACAAGGTTAGAAAGGAGACTCACCTCGTGTCGAATCTACCCCTCGGACCACAATTGCGCCCGAAACTCCGAACTCTACACCCGAGGACTCGCAACTAGCCAAAAGGTATACAATAACATCAATGCATGCACAATGCGGGAAATTACCCTAGTTATTTACTAAAATCGCTATTCTTGAAGAATTTCCAAATTCCAACCCCGGTCCCGCATGATCAAATTCCGAAAATTCTCGAAGGGATCACTCACCCATAGCCTAAGGATCATTAATGTGTGATTTCTACTTCAATTTGTGGCCTAAAATGGAAAGTCACAAAGTCCTCAAGAATCCTAATATTACTACCTAATTCCATGATTTTTGATAATTTAGTAGGGAATTTAACTAGGAATTAATGTTTGAAACTAGTGTTAAATAGGGAATTTACTTACCTCAAGTACTTGGTTGAAGGCCCTCTTGGAAGCTCTCAAATAACACAAGGAAGAAGATGGAAATGGAGAGAATAACTTAAATCCCGTATATAAACTACCTTGCCCAGATGTCCCTTCATCGCGAACGCAACAGGGGCATCGCGTCCGCGAAGGCCTATGGCCCAGACCTCATGAGGCCCTTCTATGCGAACGCGAGAGAGAGCCCGCGAACGCGGAGGCTAGCTGGGCTAGACCTTCGCGAACGCGGTTGGACGGGTGCGAACGCGAAGACAAATGGTAGTTGGGCCGGCCTAATTGGCTGGACCCTATGCGAACGCGACGGAGGGCCCGCGAACGTGGAGACTAGCTGGGCTAGACCTTGGTGAACGCGACTGGAGGGGTGCGAACGCAAAGGCCAGGGGGCCCAACCTATCGCGAACGCGGGCTGGGGAACGTGAACGCGTAGAGCATCCGTAGCCCCAGCCCAATTCCTTCTTTGCGAATGCGGCCACCCTCCTGCGAACGCGAAGAAGGAAACCAGATACAGAAAATTCTGGTTTTTGCAACTTAGCTCCCGGTGGTCCAAAACTCACCTGAGCCCCTCGGGATCCCGTCCAAAAGCACTAGCAAGTCTGTATTCATGATACGGACTCACTCGAAAATTTCAAGTTCTATGAAAATCCTCAAAACTTCATTAACTCTAATTTTCCCATTTTGATATGAAAACCGTCAAATCAAGTTCGTTTCTTACCAAATTTCACAGATAACTTAAATAACATATATTGAACCTACTCCGGGATTCGAAACCATAATACGGGCCCGGCAGCACATGTTTCACATCAAGGTTCATTTTCATAAGCATTTAATATTTTCATAAAACAATTTTCTTTAAAAATTCATTTCTCGGACTTGGGTCCTCGGAATTCGATTCCGGGCATACTCCCAAGTCCCATATTTACCTACGGACTTTCCGGTACCGTCGGATCACAGATCCGGGTCTATTTTACCAAAAATGTTGACCAAAGTTAACTTTATTCAATTAATTATCATAAATGCAACTTTTAATCAAGTTTTTCACATAAAGGCTTCCCGGCTACGCACTCGGGCTACGCACACACATCGAGGTGAGATTAACGGAGGCTTTCGGGCGTCGCAACACAGTCACAATTAGATTTACATAAGATGACCCCTTTCGGGTCATCACATTCAGCAGCCAAAAGTTGTCCAAAGAAAGATCCTTTCTATGCTGAATATCCTAGTCTATATATAGGAAACTTTTGGGTAGCATCTTTAGAGGATATTCCTAATTCTATTTGGCTGAAAATTGCCACGGCCCCAAATCCTAACAGGCCGTGATGGCGCATATCGTGGAACTAGGCTAGCCAACCATCACCTTACTACGCGTTTATTCAATTATAACAGTTCACAATTTAATAATAAGCATGCAACCATAGCACAAATAATATAATTAAGTCTTAGCGTCCCTATAATATTCTAAACAGCCTCCCATGAACTAGAGTCAATAGTCATGAGCATCTAAGGATAGATAAATCTAACTCTACTAACTATAATATAAGTCTCTAAATCAAGAGATAAAAACTAAATAAGGAAGGGAAGTTGAGAAGCTGTGGACGCTGGACAGCTACCTCGAAATCCTGTGACTGCTGCTAACGAATTAGGAAACTACTACTCCAAATCGGTACCTGAATCTGTGCACAGAGGCACAGGGAGTCTTTATGAGTACGCCAACTCAGTAGTAATGAAAATAAATCACAGTCTGAGTAATATAAACACACAGAACATGTACACAATTCCACAAACCAGTAAAACACCAAGTCACCACGTAGTATTCATCAAATAATAAGTTCGAAATCAGTTTCCAGAAATCCTTTGAAAACAAGTACAATATCAGTATATCTTAGTAAAATTCTCAATGAAAACCAGTTTGAAAACGAAGTAAATCATAGTTTGAAAACTCAGTAAAAATCTTCATAAAACTGCCCCTCGGCCCATAATCATTTCTTGTAACAATTTATTAAAGTATCAGCCCATCAGGAAACCTCACAATCACTCTGCCCATCAGGCAACCTCATAATCACTCTTCCCATCAGGCAACCTCACAATCACTCTGCCCATCAGGCAACCTCACAATCACTCTGCCCATCAGGAAACCTCACAACCACTCTGCCCATCAGGCATCCTCACAATCACTTTGCCCATCAGGCATCACTCAATCGGTACCGGCGCTCACTGGGGGTGTGTTACAGACTCCGGAGGGGCTCCTACAGCCCAAGCGCTATAATAAGCCACAACATGGCATAAATCACACACAATATAGGCCCGCAACCTTACTCATATCATATCATCCTCACAATATAGGCCAACAACCTCACTCATATCATAAAATCCTCACAATATAGGCCACCAGCCTCACTCAGTCAGACACTCTCAATTTGCCCTTCAGTCCATAAATATACCGAGTTCTCGACCCAAAAACAGTGTTTTATTTTCAAGAAGTAGTATCAAATACTCTGAGTGTCAAAAAAATTTCACAGAAAATACTGAGTAAAAATCATAACATCTCAGTGAGGAAAATAGTAAAACATAACCCCCGAAGGGTAAACAAGTCGGCACTAGGCCCCAAACACGGCTTACAGCCCAAAACATATCATAATGTATAAATTCTAATTAAGCAAAGGCTTAAAAACCGGTTTCGCAACTCAATAGTCGTCTAAATAGGAAACATGTTCCAAAGTTTCCACCTTTTTATTTCAAAATCCATGAAAGGTTGCATAGTCCGGGGTTTCATACTCTCAGGACAGGATTTAAAGACATTACTTACCTCAAAACTAGCCCGGAACTATTCCGCAATATGCTTGCCTCTCGAATCAACTTCCGAAGGTTCCAAATCTACCAAGTTCAGATTTTTATCATCAATATGTGCTTAAGGAACGAATTCCAATTGAAAGATATCAAATTTAGCTCACGAATCCGAAACCGGTCAAAACCCGACCCCCAGGCCCGCGTGCCGAAACTCAGAAATTTTTATACCAAAATGTTCTTCGTCTTTTCACGAGTCTGTACATATAAATAACACCAAAATCGGAGTTCGTCCCTAAAATTCAATTTTTCTACTGATTTTCCATGAATTTACACTGGTTTTATGCTGTATAATCACCCATAGTCGAGTTTTAATGATTAGAACACTTACCTCTATGAAGAACAAGAATTTCCCTCTTCAAAATCTCCCCAAGAGCTCTTTTCCGTACAACAATGGTGAAAAATAAGGTTTAAGTCGCGGAGGGTTTATTTTATATTTTCTGAACAGGTGTTTCCGCACATACGACGCACCTTCCGCACCTACGACCTCGCAGGTGCGACAAATTCCTCGCACCTGCGGACCACTCCCCACTCAGTCAAATCTCGCACCAGCGGAGCCCAGTCCGCTCCTGCGGAACAGCACCTGCGGCTCCCTTTCCGCAGGTGCGAAAACACCAGCAACAACAATGTGCAGATTCACTAAAATCACTCCAAACTTCCCGTTAACCACTCGAAACCATCCCTAGCCCCTCGGGACCCCATGCAAACTTACCAACACGTCCCATAACATCATTCAACTTATTTGCACTCTCAAAACACCAAAACTAACATCAAAACACAAAATTTTCATCGGATTCAAGCCTAAGAACTTTGATATTTCTAAAATCCACCAACAATGCCGAAACTATCCAACTCAACTCCGATTGACCTGAAATTATGCAGACAAGTCCAAAATGACATTATGAACCTGCTCCTACTATCGGAATTCCATTCCGACCCCGACAACCTATTTTCCACTACCGACCGGAATTGCTAAAAACTAACTTTCACCAATTCAAGCCTAATTCTACACTGGACATCACAAAATTATTTTGAACACACTCCTAAGTCCCAAATCACCTTACGAAGCTATACGAGCCATAAAATTCATATTCCGAGGTCGTTTACCAATAAGTCAACCCTTAGTTGACTTTTCCCATTTTAAGGCTATTTTTTAAATGGCTAATTGACTGAACTCTCACTACAACCATTAGATTTCAAGCCTATCAACTCTAATACATCAAATACAGCATAACCAATCTATAACAGGTCAATAAAAACAACTATAATGTAGGTTTTGCGTAACGACAAACCGGGTCGTTACATTCTCCCCCACTTAAACATACATTTGTCCTTGAACGTGCCTAGAGTTGTTCCAAAGACCACCAAAAATTATGTGCAACCTACCATGCACATATTCGGAGGTGATCCCACGTCACCCTGACCCATATAGGTCTAATAGCACAACACAGTTGAAATTTTATTATCAAATCCTGACCCATAAACCTTACAACTACATTTTCACTTCTGAATCAATTTACAAGATCAAAATCCCACAACTATAAAATGAATAAGTCTGAGCACACTGTACAAGTCATATCCGTAACCCAAGATGAAATCACATAATATACCGCGTGGCTCAACCACTCATAGCAATAACTCCTAACCACAACAGTTGTTCAAACAACTCAATACCGGTACATACCCTCTTATAAAACCATGCCTCGCTCTAACACTTTCATATACTGCCAATGATGAAAGGAACACGCATGAACTAGTAACCATCTGTCTGGTCATTATCAATACCACTATACCATCCAGATCCATAACTTGTGCAACTCGTGCACTCAATAACAGCATCCCAAGAGTTCAATTCATAAAATAGAGAAGACTCACACGAGAGGACTATCCTGCCACTAACACTTACCACACCGCATCATGCTAAAAAGCCTGGTACACATCATGAAACCATATCACACAAGCCCGACACCAAGAATCACCCTTCTACTTAACTCTGCTACAAAGCGTGATCCCATCCAACCGCTGGATCACATGAAATACTCCAAGCCACCCTGCTCAAAATCCATAACCATGCGAAATTCGACATCAATTACTCAAAGTGCATTGCCATAACCACGGGGAAATCGGACGATACCATGCCACCCGAACCAACAATAACATAACCAACACGTCTCAATCCTGCAGCACACAATTACTTACCTTACTAAATCTCGCTATAAAGACCCGATAGAACTACACCCTATGCACATACATAACCAACGATCACAACTCCTCGAAACACCGAAAGGTAACTCATAGACCACTCTGAAACACGAATAAACTTAGTGACAATCAAATGATACATCCCTCAACAATGGCAATTTGGGGTCAACAATTTCGACTCAGCGTAGAACACACACCCTTACCGGCCTACCAATAACTCTAAGTCATCTCTGGTCACCCACAATAGATAGATAACTCTCCGAAAGTTCACAATGACTGAGTCATGACATATTCTAACGCCTGACTAACTTTGCTCGCATCCTCATAGTTCACGACTACAAAAATAATATGTTCATGAAAACTCCCAGTCTCAAAATCCATGAGGCGCACCAATTACCATATCTGATCCCAATTCCACCACTTAATATATAACACCCCTAATGCTTTATCATTCTGCGAGGGTACTCCTATAATTCTTCTGTGCCACCAACAAACTTTAATATCGGCAGTCGATCCAACAAGAGAGCGTCGTAACACCAATGATGCACCCTTACTCAAACATATTGCCTTAAGCAAATTTTCCATTATGAATGTATACTCTCATCAGCCACCCAATAGTGGTATTCTTTACCTAATCATCTAAAACTGCCAGTTCTGACCTTCCTTCCAAAACCGAACCATGATCTAACATATGCCACTCTCCACTATACACAAAATACTGCATACGCCATGCATCCTATGATAAATATGAGAACTTCATGCTCCCTTCCTAGCCACCAACAACTACGTACCCAACTAGCCAAGAACTTCCCATTTATCCCATTTAGAAACAAAATCACTATACATCACATGGCCCTCACGCCAGTAGAAAATATACATCTCTAACCGTGGTACAAATCATCAAGAACTCCCGAACCATATTTTTACAACACCAAACCGCCAGGACTGAATCCTTCTAACTCAACCAAGCTACGCATGCCATAAAATTCTAAGAAAATTGCTAAGAAATACCTATAATAACTCAGTACCTCATAAACACCTAAAGAACTAACCATATACCTTATCATGCCGATCTGACCTACTACCAAGCTGTCTTATTTATCCAAGTTCCTCCTGACTTACCTTCGAATTGATACTTCTTCTTGCCATAATACCGCAATTCTCAATCCCGACTCACCGCACAAAACCCGAGCATAAAAATATACCGTCTAAGGCTCATAAGCCGCTGAGTACTCCCTCAATTATCCCCAAATGCACCACATTAGAAATACTTACCCTGAAGAGACTTCCTGCGAATTTAAAGTCATTACCTTCACTTTCCAGATACTGATGGATAGAATCCATGATAATGCAAATACATCACAAGCCTTGACACCTTCCTCGTAAATCTCAGTTCTAGCCCTTCTCTCACCTTGAAGATCCTCGATCGCTACATATAACTTTGAATCCATCTGAACCATTCTCGAACATCATTTACTCTACGCAATTTCAATTACACTAACCAAGTAAACAGAACAACCTGACCCCGCTTGCAATCCACATACTAGGAAAGTAATCCACACCATTGAATTAACAAGCACACTCATACAATTCACACTCTACACTTACAAGTACAACTCCATCATTCAATGGATTCCACTATCCGTAAAGTACGTTACAACCTGTATCAAAGAATTTCCATCACTCGAGTCATTCCCAGACTCCACCTCTGTGGGTCATAACTGATTAACCAACATGCCTCGAACCAAAACCAATACAATACATAATCGTGTAATCAACTTATCGTTAGCGGAATCCCCCACTTAGCTCAAAGCCAAAGATCCAGACAAACAATAACTCACGATGCCCACACATTACCACTGCCACCATACTGTGGCGGGATTCAACTAAATCCTTCATACGCTCATATGATCCAGGCCATCCAACCCTCAACCCATATGCAAATCTCGCATTCACCATTGTAATGATCATGCCAAGTCCCACTAGCGAGTTAAACTCAAATTACAACATACATCATCTACTGGTAGAAAAGAACTTGCTACAGATAAACATAAGGGTCACACACCTCAGGACGACCCGCAGGAGATACCCCTACCTGCTTAATCTCAAAATGATATCTCCCTATACACTTCTGAAAATTATAGCTATCACGCAATTACTATACCTTCCTACATTAGAACACGACCATTGCCTGCCCTCGAGACATCCCATAAGCGGTATAACAACCTGAAGCTGATGGAAATACTAACACTGGAGTTATGGTCAAGGAAATCTTGAGCTTCTGGAAGCTCTACTCACACTCGTCTGACCACATAGATACTTTCAATGGACACCACGTGTCCCAAGAATGCTACTGAACTGAGCCAAAAATTCACACTTGGAGAACTTCGCACAAAGCTTCTCCTCCCTATATCCTTGTGATACCATCATCAAATGCTGAGTATGCTATCCCTGGCTATGTGAGTACAACAGGATGCCACCCATGAACACAATAACAAAGGAGTGCAATTACTGCTTGAATATACCGCTAATCAAATACATAAACGTTGTTGGGGCATTGGTCAACCCAAAATACATCACAGGAACTCAGAACATAACAGGAAAACTCACTTCACTCCACAACTAAACTACACAATAGGTCCTTCAATACTCACAACTCGAAGCCATATTCTAACTCAATATAGAAGTCAATTAATCAATGGTTCTTGCCACATCTCCCTCCAATTCATTTTGGTCACCATCAAACATCCTGAATACATCTAACTGTTAATCACACTCACCACGTAGTCATTTGGTCACAAAGTTCCATCAATAAGGACACTAACGGACATATAAGTCCCCAAATACGAGTGGTCACACAAACGAAATCTCAGCACTCAAGCCACAGACAAAATCCGGCCTCAAGTCCTTCTGACTGGCCCATTATTAACATGCTAACAATCAAATCTCACCCATGGAAGTCACAAGCCGACGACGCACAACTGATACCAAACGCTCGCGTACGCATTCGAATACATGAAAGGAATTCAAGACTTACGCTTTTGGCTGAATAAATGGATTCGCACGATAAGAATTCAAGAATATGGAATGTTTCCTAAGGGTTCGGCAGCCTCTCGAAGATAAGTACAGACGTCTCCGTACCGATCCGCAAGACACTACTAAACCTGCTCATGACCGTTGAGTCTTATGCAACCTAGAGCTCTGATACCAACTTGTCACGACCCCAAATCCTAACATGTCGTGATGGCGCCTATCGTGGAACTAGGCTAGCCAACCATCACCTTACTATGCGTTTATTCAATTATAATAGTTCACAATTTAATAATAAGCATGCAACCATAGCACAAATAATATAATTAAGTCTTAGCGTCCCTATAATATTCTAAACAACCTCCCAAGAACTGGAGTCAATAGTCATGAGCATATAACGATAGATAAATCTAACTCTACTAACTATAATATAAGTCTCTGAATCAAGAGCTAAAAACTAAATAAGGAAGGGAAGTTAAGAAGTTGTGGACACTGGACAGCTACCTCGAAATCCCGTGACTGCTGCTAACGAACAAGGCATCTACTGCTCCAAATCGGTACCTGAATCTGTGCACAGAGGCACAGAGAGTCTTTATGAGTACGCCAACTAATTAGTAATGAAAATAAATCATAGTCTGAGTAATATAAACACACAGAACATGTACACAATTCCACAAACCAGTAAAACACCAAGTCACCACGTAGTATTCATCAAATAATAGTTCGAAATCAGTTTCCAGAAATCCTTTGAAAACAAGTACAATATCAGTATATCTCA
>ML261028.1:31899-57251 GCA_005239495.1 Nicotiana undulata
GTTAGACTTAGGGGGAAATGAGGGGGGTTGATTTGGAACAGTTTTATATCTAGGGGGTGGGGAGATCGGAACCGTTGGATCGAGATGATCCAATGGCTGAGGGACGAGGGGTGTGAAACGGGGTCGTTTGGGACAGAGCTGGGGGCCGGATGGGTTTAGTTAGCTGGTCCTGGGTCGATTAGGCGGGGGGTGCAGAGAAAGATTTTGGCCTGGGTGATTTTGGCCCATGTCCTAATCAATACTCTTTCTTAATTCAATTTAACTAACTAATTAATTCTAATTAAATTGTAAAGACAAATAGTAACTAACTTTAACTTAGTCTCATCTAATTATGAATTAAATGAAAAATTAATCATGAGTGACACTATTTAATTTAATACTCCTAATAAATTCTATGATTTGTTGGAAAGAATGATTAAATTAAGCAATTATCACTTAAAGACCAGATAACCATATTTCGTTATTATTTATTTCAATTAATTATAAATAATAAATTTGTAATTTCCTGATAACAATGATTAAAGTTATGCACTTAATTATGCAATTTTGAATGATTAAGCAATGCAAAAACAAATCACAAATAACACTTAAAATTCAACAAAATTTGTGAAATTAATTTATTTCATTGAAGTTTGTAGGGGTATATGGTGGGTGAAAAATCACGTGCTCACAGCTGCCCCTATTTGCTCGGAAACACGAAGGGTTTTCGGGCTTAGACAAAGTGAGCAGTCATGAACGACTTTTACCCATTCGCATACTCCATCATGAAGCGTTTTTGAAAAGTTTGACCGAACCCTGCTTCAAAGGTTGCCTACATATCCTTGGCTATAAAGGAATCAGGACAGTGTAGTTCTGGATGTTTTGGTAGCTGGGACTGCCGGGTAACTGTGGTTTCACTGCGGTTGCTGCTGTTACTATTGTTGATCTCCTTATTACACCCAAGTACAAAATGAAAGACTAACTAAGCCTATCAACTACTAAGTTACAAGATTCCTATCTAGGACTTGGTCTTGAGTCTCGATCTTTTGCTGAGTCTGACCTGAATCTTGACACTTGTTAGCCGCAAGTGTTGGTTTCATCTTGTCACTTCTCGGATCAAGGCAGGGTATACCGGACGGATGACTTCAATCTCGTCCTGAATAGTCCATCTCTTTCCTGTTTCTACACTTGAGTTCAATCTTCTCTTTCCCTTTTGTTTTATTGTTTTGGATCAAAACTTCTTCTTTCGGTCGTCTCGAGTTTCAATGTCCTAAAAAATGTAATCTGCACAAAAATCAAAACAAACGAACAAAATTTTCTGCCCTAGTTTTCAGGTTATGCTGTTGTTAGAAAGATCACTAGGTTATGCCGATGTCTGCTAGGGAGTGGGACCCTATGTTGGAAAAAAATCATCGGGTTATGCCGGCATCAATTAGGGAGTGGAGACCCTATGTTGGCATAAACTAAGGAATGGAATATCCTATGTTGGAAAAGGTGTAGCTAGGAATTTGAGGCCCTATACTACTTTAGGTTTGAATCGTTTTCAACATCGTTTTTCTTCTTTTTCTCCTTCTTATTTTCATTTTATTTTCAGAAAATGAGTGAATGCGGGAAAGAAGTTTTGGAGGAAACTTCCCCCCTTTTTTTGGAGTCGGTGTTGTAGAGCTCCTTCTAGCCCTTGCGCCATTCTTTTGGTTGCACCTACTTCTTGCAAGGTTGCTTTCGAGTTGCACCTGTTTTAGATTTTCAAACAAAGAACAATTTGTTAGTTTGAAATGGTGGTTGGTTTTGCGGCCTTGATTATTTCAACTGTTTGATCTCGGCTCTTTTGACGAAGATCTCAACCGCTTGCTTGCTGGGGATTGGGTTTCGTTTCCAAATCCGGGGACCTTGGCTTTTCGGTTTTCGTCGTGGTGATCGGTCACATGGGACTCAACATTTCAACTTTATTCTTCCTTTGTAGGCCTTTCACTTGTTTTTCTTTTGGATTTCTAGAGCATCGGGGGGAATTTTTGGCCCCTCGAATTCTGCTGCAATGGTTAGTTGTGTGGGACTTAACCCTTTTCCCAACTTTACTTCGCCTTCATTGGCCTTTCTTTTCCAACTTTAAAGTTTAAAGCATTTGGAGCACTTCGGCTTTTCCAACTTTGCCGAGAGGGTTAACCACGTGGGACTTAACCCTTCACTTCAATCGGCTTTATGGGCATTTCAATTTGACTTCTTCTTTCCAAGAGTTTTACGTTTGAAGCATCAGCCGTTGCGGCCAGTCGGGATCGACTCGATGCCCCTGACGAGGCTCGGTGCCCTTTGCATATTGGCTTGCGTCAAACAAGAACCCTGTAAGTCAGTTTTGCCATCCTTTCTTTGTTTTACTTTAGAAACAGAGTCAGACTGAAAGGGATAGAAAGAGAATAACAAATAAACAGAGACAATGAATTTTGACAATAAATATCCCTTTCGGGGGAGAGAAAAAAAAGGACTTATCTGGAGTGTACGCGGATTTCAATGAACATGACATGCATCTTGGAATGGATGCCTGATCTATATAAACCATCTGACTCTCAGAAATTCATCACGTCTTTTAACTCGAGGTTGAGAAACCTTGCCCCGGACCATGTCGATATAAGTGACCAGTCATCCTCTTTTTGATTAGTAGTGCCCTTTTCGGGTTTCCACCAGCTAACCTCTCGCATTTCTCTTCTCGCCATCGCCCTTTAGTGCTCTTTGCGAGTTTTCACCAACAAGACTCTCTCATTTTTAATTTCTCTACTCATCGTCGCCTTATGGTGCCCGTGTGGGTTTTCACCGATAAGAATCTCTCATTTTAATTTATCTCATTGCTTGTATGAGGTCCAGATAGATGTATCTTCCCATTCTGGCTTTTCTTTGCCGATCGATCGGAAGGACTTGAATAGAATTTGGGGTAAAAATAATTTGTATTGAATTACAACCTTGGAACTTTCAGGCGAATTATTGCCGAATCTCAACACTTGCCCCAGCTTAAACTCTTGGGGGAATGTGGATTTTTATTCTGGTGTGACTGAACTCCAGGGAGAGGCTGCCTACGTATTCTTTCGGAATCAAGTCAGACGAAGTTCAGGCAAACATTTTTTTTTTGTTTTGATTTGATTTTTTTTTTTTTTGCTTTTGATTTTATTTTGATTTTTCCTTTTCTTTTTTTTTTCTTTTGATTTTTCTTTTCTCTTTTTTTTTTCTTTTCTCTTCTTTGTTTTTGATTTTTCTTTTCTCTTTTTTTTTCTTTTGATTTTTCTTTTCTTCTTCAAATTCCAAGGAGGGTAGTCAAGGAAGAGTAACCGGCTCAAAGAGTTTACAAAAATGATAGGGTTTGGTGTAACATGAATGAAAAGCCTTCGTCATTTCGGTCATCAGCGTCGTCATCACGGAAAAGGTCAAACATAATCTTTTGACTGCATCTGCATTGACAGCCGTTTCGGGGTCATTTCCTTCGATGTCTCCCAAGTACAATGCTCCTTTTGGAAGCAATTTCCTTATGATGTATGGACCTTTCCAATTCGGGGCGAATTTTCCTTTCGCCTCTTCGTGGTGTGGGAGGATACGTCTTAAAACAAGTTGCCCTACTTCAAAGTTCCTAGGCCGCACTTTCTTGTTGTAGGCGCGGGCCATTCTTTGTTGGTACAACTGCCCGTGGCAAACTGCGGCCATCCTTTTCTCATCAATCAGAGTCAATTGCTCCAATCAGATTTTGACCCATTCATCATCCTCGATTTCTGCTTCGACAATAATCCGAAGGGAGGGAATTTCCACCTCTGCAGGTATTACAGCTTCAGTGCCATCAACTAATAGATAAGGAGTAGCTCCAACCGATGTGCCGCACTGTCGTGTGATATCCCAGTAATGCGAAAGGCAATTTCTCGTGCCATTGCCTGGAAGTTTGAATCATTTTCCTGAGGATTTTCTTAATATTTTTGTTTGCTGCTTCAACGGCGCCATTGGCTTTGGGCCGGTAAGGGGTGGAGTTGCGGTGTGTGATTTGGAACTGTTCACATACCTCCCTCATCAAGTTACTATTTAGATTCGCGGCATTGTCGGTAATGATAGTCTTTGGGATACCAAAACGACAGATGATATTAGAGTGCACGAAATCCACCACTGCTTTCTTGGTGACAACTTTGAATGTGACTGCCTCGACCCATTTTGTGAAATAATCGATAGCGAACAAGATGAATATGTGCCCGTTTGAGGCCCTTGGCTCGATCGGCCCGATGAAATCCATTCCCCAGGCAACAAACGGCTAGGGTGCTGACATAGGATGCAATTCTGATGGTGGTGCATGAATCAAATCGCGGTGTATTTGACACTTATGGCATTTTCGGACGAAGCTGAAACAATCTTTCTCCATGGTCATCCAATAATACCCGGCCCGTAAGATCTTTTTTGCGAGGACGTATCCGTTCATGTGGGGACCGCATACTCCTGAATGCACCTCGTTCATAATCTTTTTGGCTTCTTGGTATCTGCACACCTTAATAGATTCAGATCGGGAGTCCTCTTATACAGTACTTCCTCACTTAGGAAGAAACTGCTGGCGTGTCTCCGGATGGTTCTCTTTTGGTCCTCATTGGCCTGCTCTGATATTCTTTTGTTTCAAGAATCTTTTGATATCGTGATACCATGGTTGGACATCGGGATCTATTTCGACTGTGTTGCAATAACCATGCCTTTCCTTGATTTGAATTTCCAATGGGTGAATGTGAACATTACCCGGATATGGCAACATTGCAGCTAGGGTAGCCAGCGCATCGGCTAACTCGTTGTGGCATCGATGAATGTATCTGAACTCGACAACTTTGAATCATTTTCTAAGGTCTTCCATATGTTGTCTGTATGGAAGGAGCTTAGCGTCTCGAGTTTCCCATTCTCCCTAAACTTGTTTGATGATCAAATCTGAATCCCCCATGATCAATAACTCTTCTACATCCATGTCAATAGCCATGTTCATACCCATTAAACAAGCCTCATATTCGGCAGTATTGTTTGTACAGAAGAACCGAAGGCGGGCCGTGGCAGGATAGTGATGTCCCGTGGGTGAAATCAAGATTGCCCCAATCCCAACACCTTTTGCATTTACAGCTCCGTCAAAGAACATTTTCCAAGTGCTAGTGTCCTCAAAAGTTATCTCGACTGAGTTTACCTCCTCGTCTGGGAAATAAGTACTTCGAGGTTGGTAGTCGTCATCGACATGATTTTCTACCAAGTGATCTGCCAAGGCCTGGGCTTTCATTGTCGTGTCAGTGACATAGACTATGTCGAATTCGGTGAGCAAAATCTGCCACTTAGCTAATCTCCCTGTGGGCATTGGCTTTTGGAATATGTACTTCAATGGATCCAGCCTAGTGATGAGGTAGGTGGTATAGGCCAACAAATAATACCGGAGCTTCTGAGCGACCCAAGTTAGAGCGCAGCAAGTTCTTTCCAACAACATATACTTGGCTTCGTAGCTCGTGAACTTCTTGCTCAAGTAATATATGGCTTGTTCTTTCTTCCTGGTTGCGTCATGTTGCCCGAGAACACACCCGAAGGAATTTTCTAACACCGTCAGGTATAAGAACAAAGGTCTTCCTGGTTCTGGTGGGACTAGCATTGGCAGGTTCGACATATATTCTTTGATCTTGTCGAAAGCGTTCTGGCATTCGTCTGTCCATTTGATGGCTGCATCTTTCTTCAACAGCTTGAATATAGGTTTACAAGTGAATGTCAACTGAGCGATGAACCTGTTGATGTAATTCAACCTACCTAGCAGACTCATGCCTCCTTCTTGGTTCTTGGAGGTGGGAGATCCCGAATAGATTTTATCTTTGTTGGGTACAACTCGATGCCTCGTCGGCTGACTATAAACCCCAGTAATTTCCCAGACAGAACTCTGAAGGCGCACTTGGCCGGGTTTAGTTTCAGATCATACTTATGCAAGCGTTCGAAGAATTTCTTCAGATGCTGGACATGGTCATCTTGCATCCTGGATTTGATAATAACTTCATCCACGTATACCTCAATCTCCTGATGCATCATGTCGTGGAAAATGGTGGTCATAACCCTCATATATGTTGCCCCAACGTTCTTTAGACCAAACGGCATGACTCGGTAACAATAGGTGCCCCAGGGTGTAGTGAAGGCTGTGTTTTCTGCATCTTCTTCATCCATCAATACCTGGTGGTATCCAGCATAGCAACCCACGAAAGACTGTACCTCATGTTTGGCACAATTGTCAACCAGGATATGTATGTTTGGTAGTGGAAAGTTATCTTTAGGGCTTGCTTTATTCAAATCTCGGTAGTCGACACATACTCTGACCTTTCCGTCCTTTTTAGGTACTGGAACCACATTGGGCAGCCAGGTGGTGTATTGGACCACTCGGATCACTCCAGCTTTTAATCTAGGGTTTCAACATTATTTGCCCATTCTCTGGATGTTATTTGTGAGATTTTGGGTTCTCCCGTGTATGTATCCACTCTTGTGGGCGACTCTGTAATGGTAGACCGGGTCTACCAATCTTGTGTGATTACTTTCTATGGGTTTGAGACCAGAGTCGACCTGTTGTTGCTTGATATGGTTGATCTCGAGGTCATCTTGGGCATGGATTGGCTATCCCCTCATCATGTTGTCCTGGATTGCCATGCCAAGACAATTACATTAGCCATGCCTGAGTCGCCGAGGTTAGAGTGGAGGGGTGCTTCAGCTAGTGCCTTCAGCCGGGTCATTTCCTTCATGAGAGCTCGGCACATGGTCGAGAAAAGGTGTCTGTCTTATCTTGCTTATGTGTGGGACACCACCGCCGAGTCTCCTACCCTTGATTCAGTGCCTGTTGTTTGGGAGTTTCCGGATGTGTTTCCTTCAGATCTTCCAGGCATGCCTCCAGTTTGATATATAGATTTCTGCATTGATTTGGCACCAGAAACTCAACCTATTTCTATTCCTCCATATTGTATGGCTCCTAAGGAGCTAAAGGAACTGAAGGATCATCTTGAGGAGTTGTTGGACAAGGGGTATATTGGGCCGAGTGTGTCGCCGTGGGGTGCTCCAGTCCTATTTGTGAAGAAGAAGGATTGGTCTATGAGGATGTGTATTGACTACCGCCAGTTGAATAAGGTGACCATCAAGAACAAGTATCCTTTGTCGCGCATTGATGATTTGTTTGATCAGCTACAGGGTGCTCGTGTGTTATCTAAGATTGATCTGAGGTCGGGTTATCACTAGTTGAAGATTCGGGCTTCTGATGTCCCGAAGACTGCATTTCGCACCAGATATGGCCATTATGAGTTCTTAGTGATATCCTTTGGCTTGACTAATGCCCCAACAGCATTTATGGACTTGATGAATAGAGTGTTCAGGCCATATATCGACTCATTCGTTATCATTTTCATTGATGATATATTGATCTACTCACGGAGCCTAGGAGAGCACGAGCAGCATTTGAGAGTTGTACTTCAGACCTTGCGAGAGCAGAAGCTATATGATAAGTTCTCCAAGTGCGAGTTTGGGCTGGAGTCCGTGGCATTTCTGGGGCATGTGGTTTCAAGTGAGGGTATCAAGGTTGATCCGCAGAAGATTGAGGCAGTTCAGAGTTGGCCACGTCCTACTTCAGCTTCAGAGATTAGGAGTTTTCTGGGTTTAGCAGGTTATTACCGTCGATTCGTGGAGGGATTCTCTTCTATTGTCGCTCCACTGACTAGATTGACTAAGAAGAATGCTCCATTTCTGTGGTCCGACGGTTGTGAGGCAAGCTTTCAGAAGCTCAAATCAGTATTGACTTCAGCACCAGTGTTGTCATTGCCTTCTGAGTCTGGAGTGTATACAGTGTATTGCGACGCCTCGCATGTCGGGTTGGGATGTGTGTTGATGCAGGATGGCAGGGTTATTACTTATGCTTCACGATAGCTGAAGATTCATGAAAAGAATTACCCCGTGCACGATTTGGAGTTGGCGGCGATTGTTCATGCTTTGAAGATATGGCGGCATTATTTGTATGGGGTATCTTGTGAGGTCTATACTGACCACCGCAGCCTGCAATACTTACTCAAGCAGAGGGACCTTAATTTGAGATAGCGGAGGTGGCTTGAGTTGTTGAAAGACTATGATCTCACTATTATGTATCACCCGGGCAAGGCAAATGTAGTTGCGGATGCCTTGAGCAGGCGAGCAGCTAGCATGGGTAGTTTGGCCTACATTGCAGCGGAGGAGAGACCTTTAGCCTTGGACATACAGTCCTTGGCCAACCGTTTGGTAAGGTTGGACCTTTTAGAGCCTCGTCGAGTTTAAGCTCGCGTGGTAGCTCAGTCTTCATTATTTGGAGATATCAAGGCTCGATAGTTTGATGATCCACGCCTAGCAGAGCTTAGGGATACAGTGGTCCAGGGAAGGGCCAAGGAAGGTTACTTTAGGTGAGGACGGTGTTCTGCGGCACCAAGGGCGATTGTATGTTCCTTATATTGATGGCCTGAGGGAAAGGATTCTAGCAGAGGCGCACGGTTCTCGGTACTCTATTCACCCAGGAGCGACGAAGATGTATCGTGATTTGAGGCAGCACTACTGGTGGAGGCGGATGAAGAAGGACATTGTTCAGTATGTGGTCAGGTGTCTTAATTGTTAGCAGGTTAACTACGAGCATCAGCGGCCAGGAGGCTTGTTTCAGTATAAGCCCATTCCTCAGTGGAAGTGGGAGCGTATCACTATGGACTTCATGGTTGGGTTGCCTCAGATTTTGCGGAGGGTTGATGCGGTTTGGGTCATTGTGGATAGATTGACAAAATCGGCGCATTATATTCATGTGGCTACCACTTATACTACAGAGAGGCTAGCTCAGATTTACCTTCGTGAGATAGTCCGGTTGCATGGTGTGCCGGTGTCTATCATTTTAGATCGGGGTCCTCAGTTCACTTCGCATTTCTGGAGAGCTTTGCACAGCGAGATGGGTACTCAGATAGACCTCAGTTCAGCATTTCACCCTCAGACTGATGGCCATTCAGAGCGTACGGTTCAGATTTTTGAGGATATGCTCAAGGCTTGCGTAATTGATTTCGGGGGTCAGTGGGATCAGTTCTTGCCCTTAGTGGAGTTTGCATACAATAATAGTTATTAGTCCAGCATCGAAATGGCTCCATTTGAGGCTTTATACGGTCGGCGATGTCGTTCTCCGATCGGGTGGTTTGAGCCTGGCGAGGCCAAGCTATATGGTACAGATCTGGTGAGAGATGCCTTGGAAAAGGTGAAGATTATTCAGGAAAGGCTCCGTACAGCCCAGTCTAGGCAGAAGAACTACGCAGATCAGCGGGCACGTGATGTAGCATTCAGGGAGGGAGATAAGATCATGTTGAAGGTTTCGCCGATGAAGGGCATTATGAGATTTGGGAAGAAAGGCAAGCTGAGCCCCAGGTTTATAGGTCCTTTCGAGGTGCTGAAGCGGGTTAGAGAGGTTTCTTATGAGCTTGATTTGCATCCAGCCTTATCAGGAGTTCACCCAGTATTTCATGTATCTATGCTTCTGAGGTATCACTCCGACTTCTCGCACGTGGTTGATTACAGTACTATTCAGTTAGATGAGAAGCTGGGCTACGAGGAGGAGCCAGTGGACATTATTGATAGACAGGACCGCCAATTGAGGTCTAAGACAGTTTCCGCGGTTAAGGTCCAGTGGAGAGGCCAACTAGTTGAGGAGGCGACTTGGGAGTCCGAGCGGGACATGCAGAGCAGATATCCACAGCTATTCAGCACTCCAGGTACGATTCTAGTCCCGTTCGAGGACGAACGTTTGTTTAAGAGGGGGAGAATGTAACGACCCAGCCGGTCGTTTTGTGTATCAGGGTCTCGTTTCCTTAAATGAAACCTTCCTTAGCGGCTATTCATGCTTTATGACTCGCGGGAGCGGGTGGTCCGGGATTTGGGAATGATTTGGATGGTTTAGGAACACTTGGTTCCTTAAAGCTGCCCTATTTGGCCAAGTTTGACTTCGGTCAACATTTTGAGCAAACGACCTCGGAATCGAGTTCTGACAGCTCCAGTAGCTCTGTATGATGATTTCGGACTTAAGCGTATGTTCAGCTCGGGTTTCTGATGACCTGGGAGCATTTCGGCGCCCGAAATGGAAATCAGGATTTCCTTAAGTTTAGAATTTGGCCTGGAACGGGACTTCATGCTATCGGGGTCCGAATGTAATTCCGGGACCGACAATAGTTCTGTATAGTCATTTGTGACTTGTCTGCAAAATTTGGGATCATTCCGAGTAGTATAGACCCGTTCGACGTAAAGTAATGATTTCTAGAATTTCAAAGTTCTTAAGTTTGATTAATTTGGTTTTGGGGTTGAATTTTGAATTCCGTTGTTGTTTTTCATGTTCCGGAAGTTCGAGCGAGTTCGTATCATGAATACAGACATGACGATGCTTTTGGACAGGGTCCCAAGGGGCTCGGGGCTGTCTTAGACCCCCGGGAGCTAAGTTGGAAAAACCAGAAAATCTGCTATCTGGTTTCTTTCTCTGCGATCACCGAAGGAGGGTTGCGATCGCAGAGAAGGACTTTGCTGGGCTAGTGATTGTTCACTGCGATCGCAGCCTCCCCTCTGCGATCGCAGTGTTCTGGGTTCCAAATCTTCGCGATCGCAGGCTTACCTATGCGATCTCATAGTGTCTCAGCTGGGCCGAGTAGGGTTGCTCCTCGCGATCGCAAGACCTCTGCCGCGATCGCAGAGGTCTGGCCAGTTGGATTATGCGATCGCAGAGAGGACTTTTCTGGGCAGTATTTAAATGCCCATTTTCGGGTTTCTTCTTCATTCCTCAACTCCCAACCTCCATTAGAGCTCTTTCAAGCTAGGGAAAGGGCTGCCCAAGTTCAAATTCATCAAGGTAAGTGATTTCTAGTCCGTTTTCATGACGTTTTAACATCAAATTCAAATAAAATTCTCTTCCAATTATCTTAAAATTCATAGGAATTGATAGAAAGATGTGGGTTTTTGGAAAAATAGTGAAACTTCATTTTTAGCCATAAATTCCTAAATGAATTATGTAATTACGATCCTTGGGCTTCGGGTAATTCCTTCCTTCGAGAATTTTCAAAATCCGAACACGTGGGCTCGGGATCGAAATTTCAAAAACCTTCAAGAATGTTATATTTTGGAATTATTTGTTAATTCTTATTCCTTGAGCATGAATTGATTCAATTATGCTATGTTTGGCTAGTTGTGAGCCGTCAAGAGTAGTTTTCGAATTTCGGGCGCATCTTTTGATCCGGTCCTTGGTCCGAGGAGTGCTCTCATCGAGGTGAGTCTCCTTTCTAACCTCGTAAGGGGGAAATTGTCCCTCTAGGTAATCTTGTTTGCTATGTGATCTTGTTTGGGGGCTACGTACGCACCGAGTGACGAGAGTCCGTACCTAGTGACTATTACTGCTTCGTCCGGGTAGTTAGGACACAACATGCTCATTGTTTTCCTCTGTTGTAGGATAGATATGACTTGTATACTTGTGTGATTGGTATTGTTGTCTTTGAACGTGTGATACTTGGCTTGATTTAAGAGTGATAAGAGAGCCACGGCAGAGTGATGATTGATTATATTATGGGATCGGGTCGTACGCCACGGCGAGATTGAGACTACCAGGGTGGGATCGGGCCATACGCCACAGCAAGATTGAGACTACCAGGGTGGGATCGGGCCGTACGCCACGGCGAGAATGAGACTACCATGGTGGGATCGGGTCGTACGCCACGGCGAGATTGAGACTACCAAGGTGGGATCGGGTCGTACGCCAAGGCGGATATCAACTTGTTGATTTGAGAGTTGCTATTTGATGCCGGATATTGATGTACTTGATTATTTGTTTTACTTGCCTACAGTTTTCTTTACATCCTGCTTACTTTACGACTGTTGGACCTTAGTGAGTATCGAGTCGACCTCTCGTCACTACTTCTTCGAGATTAGACGGGATACTCACTGGGTACATATTTATATATATGTACTCATGCTGCACTTTCTTTCCTTTTCTGTACTTAACTGCACAGGTCCGGAGGTTGGTCCATCTGATTTTCAAGCCGGCGCCAGATATTGATAGCGTGGTCATACTTCACGGTGAGCTGCTTTCCTGGCGACTTCCTAGCAGCGTCCGGGAGTTTCTTTGTTATGCTCTCTATCTATTTCACTCAGACTGAGACCCTGTATATGTTGTAGTCATTGTATATTCAGTAGTTGCCCGTGACACTCGTGACACTAGTTCCTGGCACACACGCGGTATATATTTTTGGGGTTTTGGGATGTATATCTATGTGTATGTTTTATTTCGGCTTTGTATCTACTATGACTTTACCTTCACTCAAGGCTAGTATCATATTAGTTGTTATAAACTGGTAACCATTGACTTGTTTGATCGAATGGGAAGGGTATCACTTAGTGAAAGTTATATCGGCTTGCCTAACCCCGTTGTTGGGCGCCATCGCGACCCGAATTAGGATTTGGGTCGTGACACTATAAGACATGTATAAAATCATGTAGAAATTAGATTTACTACCCTAAAGGCGAGTGTTTGGGTTATGGCCATGTTTTAGCCCCAATTTATCTTTTAACCCCTTTTGGCCAAATCCTAGTTTAGGCTATTTTTGCAACAAGGGTGAGGCTATTGATTACTTACTAGTTTAATTCTTTCACGATAACTGACCGTATAGTATTACTAAAACCTTAAGCAATCTTTGTATTTTTTTTTAGTTCGACCAAAGAGCAGAAATTCGTAAGCAGAATATGCATCGATCATATATATGTGTATACTCATGAAAACATATAGACATACAAACATCCTTTTAGCCGTTGAATTTGTTTTGAGTTCACGATGTTGGATTATTCCTTTTTATGGAGCCTTTGTAAGAAAGAAAAGTGTAATACAAAAACAAATGATCATTTACTGGGCATAGTCCACAACAACATTATATATGTGAAAAAGAAATGAAAACTTCAACACATGGGTCACAAAGGACCTTTCTTAACAGAGTATAGCTGCTGCATTTTTCAAGAGCATGCTGAAATTGACAATAAAAGCTATCAAGAAAACGACTCTTTTATCTTAAAGAGAGTACTCGAAATATCAGACCATGTCCACAACTATTAATTACAAGAATCCAACTAGGTATAAAAATGTTTATATAAAACTGTATGCAGAATACTAAATGATAAGTTTGCTGAATCGAAAAATGCTAAGATTTAATGTGAGAATAACAAATACAAAGAAAATCTAAATCTGGGCTAACAAGGGGGCTTTTAAGTGGGATACATGAGCTTGATTTTTGCTAGTTTCAGAACTTTCCCCACAAATTTGGCTTGCAAATGCAGCTACAAAGCTGATTTGTAAGTCGAATGTTGTCCCTGACTTGCCTCAAGGGGCTAAACAGTGTCAGATCTTTCATTTTCCTAGACAAAACTTTCATACAAAAAAAAACAGAAATTTCATGAGAGAACAAAGACAAAAGACTACCAGTTATCTCGGGTATCAAAAAGAAGTAAAGAGTACCAAAGTATTGCACAGATTTCAGGTATCATTTTATTAGCATGTGAATACTCTGAAAGTTTAGGAAAAGGAAACTCCATAGCATTACATATTTAACAACAAGATGAGAGCTCAAGACAAGTTCCGAAACTAACACTAGGGTAACAACACAAGTAGGAGCACTAATAGACAAACTAGATAACGAAATAATCATTTACCACACAAAATAGTGTTCTTTGTCATTATAACATCAATGAGCATTACATTAAGAGATATGTGCACGGTACCTTGAAATGGCAAAAACAGCAGGAAAAACAAACAAGTCGAAATAAGCTGATTTGAACTGGAAGAGAGCAACAGCAACCCAAAACCAAAACCAACACAGTACCAACAGTAAAACCAACCCAGAAAATCCAAGTATGAGCACTTAAGGCTCTCAAAATCTAAAACCCCAATGAAGAACCAGAAGCTGAGGACTAAAATAATATGCTGATCGATTTTGTTCAAAGGAAATATCTAGGTTTTTCTCTATGTTTCTCTACTGATATTTTTGGAAAAAAAAATTGTCTTTGAGTAGTAGCTACTATATTTTGTGTGTTCAGATTTTCAGCAGCCAAAAGTTGTCCAAAAAAAGATCCTTTCTATGCTGAATATCCTAGTCTATATATAGGAAAATTTAGGGTAGCATCTATAGAGGATATTCCTAATTCTATTAGGCTGAAAATAGTACCAAATAGTACATAGGGCAGCTGTCAACCTTATCTTTTGGGACAGCTGCCCCCTACTCTAGAACATCCTTTCCTTTTAAAAGACCTTTTTACCCTTATAAATTTGATTTCCTAATATACATTACCTGATGTACCCTTTGAAGTCCCTATATTTACCATTAGGTAACCAGGGTCACTTACTTGGGTTTAGTTAATTAACTCTAGTTAGGTTACTATTGCTAACTACTAGTTATGTTTAACTATGCTTAAGTTAACTAATTAAAGGTTAATTAATTAAATGCCCAGAGTTAGTTTCATACTAATTACCTATGTTTAAGTTAGTTAATTAAAGTAGGTCAATCAATTTAACTCCTTAAATGAAGTTAACTGATTTAGTCTAGTCAATTACTAAAATCAGAGATATTAAGCCTAGGTTAAACGATTTATTTTAGTTAACTAACCCTAAACTAACAATCTTGGACAGATTTTAATACTTAGTCAATTGCTTGAGTCTATCAACCTAGGTTAAACTAGCTAAACAAGTGACTTTTTAGGAAGTTATTATTAACTAAATTAATCTTGATTAATCTAGGTCAATCTATGACCCTATACATGGTGTGGGGTTCAGTGCTAACTTAATTAATTGACTAACCTGTTTTCGGATACTCATACAGACTAAGCAATTAATTAATACCAATATCTATACCTAAGCAATCGACACTTTAAACGAACAATGCACATAATGATAGGTAAAAGTAACGTTAATCAGAATTGTTGACATTCCTATTACTAACTACAGATTTATCACAGAATCCAGTTTTGTCAAGGCAAACAAACATGGATAATGGAAAAAATAAGAAGAACATAAATTGAACTAAAAGCAACAAAAACATCAAATTTCCGGATGAAGGACTCACTATTCTTGCCAAGGAACATACAAGGACAGAGAAAAGAAAACAGAAAAGAGAACAGAGAAAGAAAAAGGGAAAAGTTGACCTAAACAGAAGAAAACGTGATTTAACAAATTTATTTTCATATTAAGGCTTAAAACAGTAAGGACAAGAAAAATACTCGTTGAAGGCATTTGGACGGAAAACATGAAGGTCACCGGACCTTGGATGGATTCCGGCGGGGTTTGAAAGTAACTTCAACCCACATGAATCAATAGCCCTCCACGAGAGCTATTGATTCATGTAAGTCAAAGTTATTGAAGGTCTTCGAGTCGTCTTGTAGAAGAAGGTTAGGGTTTCTATTTTCTAGATTTGAAATTAACTGAGATTGGTTGGGTTTTTGGGGAAATTGATAGTGGGACGGGGGTGAGGAGGTCGTGGGGATCATCTGGTTAAAATTGGGGTCAATTGGAGAAACTCCGCCACCGGAGGCGATTTCCGGCTGGCGAAGCACAGCGGAGGAGGGGTGGAACTACGGTGGTCCGGTGGTGGAACTACGGATGGTCTCTAAAGAGAGGTGAGAGACAGAGGGGAAAGGGGAGGGGTGTTAGACTTAGGGGGAAATGAGGGGGGGTGATTTGGAACAGTTTTATATCTAGGGGGTGGGGAGTTCGAAACCGTTGGATCGAGATGATCCAACGGCTGGGGGACGAGGGGTGTGAAACGAGGTCGTTTGGGACAGAGCTGGGGGCCGGATGGGTTTAGTTAGCTGGTCCTGGGTCGATGGGGGGGTGCAGAGAAAGATTTTGGCCTGGGTGATTTTGGCCCAGGTCCTAATTAATGCTCTTTCTTAATTCAATTTAACTAACTAATTAATTCTAATTAAATTATAGAGACAAATAGTAACTAATTTTAACTTAGTCTCATCTAATTATGAATTAACAGATAAATTAATCATGAGTGACATTATTTAATTTAATACTCCTAATAAATTCTGTAATTTGTTGGAAAGAATGATTAAATTAAGCAATTATTACTTAAATGCCAGATAACCATATTTTGTTATTATTTATTTCAATTAATTATAAATAATAAATTTGTAATTTCCTGATAACAATGATTAAAGTTATGCACTTAATTATGCAACTTTGAATGATTATGCAATGCAAAAATAAATCACAAATAACACTTAAAATTCAACAAAATTTGTGAAATTAATTTATTTCATTGAAGTTTGTAGGGGTATATGGTGGGTGAAAAATCACGTGCTCACAGTAGCCAATGTTTATTTAAAATCTAGCCTAAATTAAACTTGGTCTTAGCTCAATTATATAACCCAATACCCTATCCTACCCGATCCAGCACCTGATTTAATAAATTTACCCCTTCCTTAATTAGTCCTAGACGACTAACCCCCCCCCCCCCCCCCCCCCCTCATTTTCATTCTCTCATTCATCTCTTTACCTCCCTCTCTCTCTATCTCTGGTTCTCTCTAGAACCTTCTCGTCTCCTCCTCTCCGATGGACTCTGTCTATCTTCTCCGGCCACCTCCCTCGTCGGAAGTTATGTCCTCTCACCCTCCACTAGCCTCTGCTTCACCCCACGTCGGTTTGATACCACCTTGAGGTCCTCAGGTGAACCTGGAGCGGTTCAACTCCTACCCACGGTCCTTTGAGTAAGATCTATGACTTTTCCGGCTAAAGCCGGTAACATCTTAAGGTTTTCTTGTCTTCTCTAAGTTCTCTGAAACCCTAACTCTTAAGATTTTCCGATTTCTTTTAGATTTGTCTTAGATCTGTGTATATTATGAGCTTTTTGTTGTTTCCTCAAAGGTTTTTCCGATTTTTCTAAAGTGACTCTTCATCTTCATGACTAGGGTTTCTGAAAACTTTTCTCCAAAACGATTTACTCTTATTTTAAGTGTTATTCTATGATTCTTGTCATGTTTAAACGATTTTTATTAAGTTCTCCCTTAGCCTAACTTATTATGTTGAAAACCCCTAATTTCTGACACTTAGTCTTGGACTCTGAGTTCGTCTTTACTGTATGTTCATTCGACTTGTCTGTATGTCTGAGTCTCATGAATATGTCTCGATTAATTTGAGTATTTTTGTGATACCCTAGTAATGTCTTATTAGGGTTTCCGATTTGGTTCTGCCTGTTTAAAACTTGTTTGTTTGTTTATTCGTGGAAGCCTATACTATTTCCCTTAATCAGTGTTGTTCTTTGATTATCGAATCCTTGATTTACTGTGTTAATACTCCTTACAGATTTCCGACTACTCCTTACAGATTTCCGACTACTTGTTCCTTTTTTATTACCATCTTTAAATTATTACCTTATTATGTGGTTGACTATATTATTGATTGATTCTTGTTGTTATTTACTTAATTAGAACTTTATGAACCTATCCCTAATTTCTTGTTCTATACCTATAGTGTTTGAATTCTTTCCTTAATTGTTACACTACCCTATATTCCGGCTATGTGATTTCTTTCCTTAACTGGTTTCCTATCTTTTACCGTTGGTAAGTGACTCCCTTAATTAAGGGGAGACTTGGACTGATTTTTTATTCCTAATTGATTCTGAGTTCTATAATTACCGAACAATTGATTCTTGCCTTATTTACCTAGCTTCTAAACTGCTATATATGCACAGCCTTCCTGTTTATCAAAACAGACACAGACATGAACTAATCTGTTTAACTCTCTCATTCACAACTAAAATTTGCTACTCTCTCTATTCTCTATTCTCTCTTCTGTGCTACTTGCTACTACTCTAAGTTAGTCGACTGCAAGCCAAGGCTAACTACTGTGCATCTCCTATCTCTTGCTTTGTTTTAATGTTTTCTTCACCTCTGGTATGTTCTAATTTAGATTTCAGTTCTCAAATCAACATGTTTATACTACTGTTGCAATTCATGGTGTTTCTAATTTGCTTTTACTTATTATTTTATTGTTCAACATGTAACTAGGATCCTGAACCCCATTCACATGTTAAGTTATCCTCTACTTGTCATAACCAACATGCCTTTATGTACTTGATACATGCTCTATGTGAATCTTCATGCCTGTGTTTGGTAAATTCGTTTGATTAGAATGTATCCTACTGTCTTGAACTATTTGGTACTGTTATGTTAGCATGATCCTACACCCTATTGTATTCCCCAATCCCCTGAATCCTTATGAACTTCTTATTTTATATTGCCTGCTACATGTTTGTCATCATGTGCACTGTATGTCCCCAATCCTTAATACCCTTGTGTGAAGGTTTGTGGTGCTGAACCTGTCTTGGTTCTTTGTTCCATGTGTGATGATGGACCTGTTTGGGTTCTAAGGTTGGTCTATTGCTTGTTGATTACCCTGCTCTTTTCAAGCTGCTTTACTAAGACAATTTTACAAAGTTGTTTCCATTAAATCTCTTTTCCAAAACTGTTTACTTACTCAAGGTTTTCAAACTATATCAAGCACTCTCACTCTACTCTTAGACCCCTTAAGTTCTGCCCCTTTTGTGTGAGCATTTCCTTGGGACCCTTGAGCTCCCTCTAAACTTTGACACACAAGAGCTGGCCTTTCCACACTGCACTTACTCTATCTTGGCTATGAAATCTGGGTGTGAGCACTACCCGGGATCCCTTGAGGTCCTTAGGGAACTCTGACACACGTGAATTGTGAAAAGGCTGTGAAACAGTACCTGGCATTGAGGACATGGAGATATGGGCCTATTATGTAGGCTCCCTATAGTTAACTTCTTATTTTTCTTCTATTTCAATTATGTAATTCCTATTCAGAGGTCTGTAATAATTATTGTAAAACAACTATGGGGACGGATAGTGAAAATGGGTGGGTGATGTGCATGTTGTAGTATAATCAAGGGTAGAGATCATGTTTCTAGGTTTATTCTCTTTATGCGCAATAGTAGCCATGTTTAGGTACAACATGCCATGCATGCCATGCATTAGATATCATGTTACTTAGGATCATTCATAATGTTTTCTTTCATCATGACATTATTTATTGCCTGCACTTAGAAATCATGTTTATAGGGTAAATAATACCCAACAAAACAATTGCTATCATATGACTCTGCCATATGAACTTGTCCTGAAACTTCATTTAGGAATCCTGTCCTGCAATGAATAGTGTTAACAAAATCATCTTAGAAATCATGTTTCTAGGTAAATAACATTAAAAACTATCATTTATGTCTATTCTGAAACTGTGCATAATGTTGTGATGTGCGTTTAGAAATCCTGCCTTAGGATAAATGTGTTGTTCATGTGCTCACCATGCTACATACTTAAAAATCCTGCTTTAGGTAACAACATTAAGAACTATCACTCTGGCCTATTTCGAAATAGTGTGTAACTTGATGTACGTTTAGAGATCCTGTTTTAGTAACTGCATATGCATCATTCTACATTAGACATCATGTTCATTTAACTACACTTAGTCTAAATACAGACATATAAAACAGTCATCCTACTCTAACAAACTGGTAATAAATCTCTGAGTATTTGCAAAACCTAGAACTGCATGTTATTAGGTATGACGACCTAAAGTTGTTACAACTATGAATGATTGTTACATACCTAGGCAATCCTTAGGTAATCAACCATAAAGAAATAAAACCAAAAATGTCTTCTGTGATTAGTGTTCAACTGTTAACATGTTCAAAACCAGTAGGCAAGCCTGATTAGGACTTCCTCTCTAAGTTATGCAATAAAATTTGTCTTTGAGTTATCACTTAGAAACCATGCTTAGGATCTGAACCTAAATTTGGACCTTAAATGTGCATGAGTCATGTTGTTTATGTGTACTATGTGTGGAGGTATACTTGGGCCTTCTGTTTGTCTTCCATGCTCCCCTTAATTGAAGTCCTATGTGTTTTATTATGTGTCGCCTTAGTATTTTCACCTTTTAAAACCTGAGAGTCTGCCTAGAACCTCCCTTATAGGATAGAAGTCCTCAATTCCTCCGGGACTGATAGAATGGGACAGGTAACAGCATACAATAGAGGTCGAGACCAACACTCGCTTTAGTTACCTTCGCTGGGTGGGAAAGGGTAGATATGGATATGATGACCGGTGCGTTAATACCAAGTGTAGCCCCTCTTTGAGGAGTGTCATACCGGGTATTGCATTGATGCGATCCATATTATAAATAAACCTAGGATACCCTTTTACTTTCATGAACGTGCTTAGATTGCAATCCTTTTCAAAATATAGCCTAGCTGTTTTCAAATATTTGTACTTACACTTAAATCCCCTATATTTGAGCCCTACTTTTTTATTTGCTAAATTGTACAAATTCACAAAAAGATGTTTGGCCGAGAACCACACTTGTGAATCCTGAGGGGTACCTAACACATTCCCCTTGGTATTCAGGTATCTACTTCAAAAAAAACTTGTCTAAAACTACCTATAGGTGGCAGAGGTCGGGTTATTGATGTGAGGTGGATCCAGAAAAGGGGTGGTTCTTGTTATAATCCCGAAGTATAATTTCAAGCCCTTACCCTATCTCTTGTTATCGAATCGTAATTATAAATGAAACCCCCTAGGTGTTCTAACGCACCTCAAAATCGTTAGGTGGCGACTCTTCAAAGATGAAAAAACCCTTTTCCCAAAAGGAACGAGTTGTCCCGACCAAATGTCATAAACCCCTTTTTAACCGGCCCCAAAAGGAGTTGGGAGAAAAAGGGGGGCGCGACAGCATGGCGACTCTGCTGGGGATTCTTAAGCTTTTACCATTTCAAACTGCCTTGTGAATTTGTACCTTTACTTTTTTTTTATTTGCACCCTTTCCTTTTCCCCTTTTATGTGCAATTAATTGTTTATCTCTTTCAAGTATTTACTCTTTCCAAAAAACAAAACTGACATGTTTCTTTGTTTCCCTTTGTAACTCTTTTAAATCATAACTATTGTATTTACCGCTTTCTTAACGTGCAAATACATGACAACATGCTTTTAATGCTTATTTATTATTTCATAAACATGCTCAACATCATATTCCACTCGTTCCAAACGAAATACTATAGCAACGCTTGATGAGTGATTGCGCCCTTCTTATATCACTACCCCCTAAATTCGGAAAGGCATATTTGCGGTAAAACTAGTCGATCAGCGGTGCAGTCGATGGTTCCGTGCCTTTCCCCCTTTAGTTGTCCACTCAAGGTTACCAGTCTAAAACCTCATAGAAACCTTACTCCATTATACTGTTGCATGCATCATGGTCAAACCTAGCCAGGCTGACGTGTTGTCCGCACAATAGCCTTTAAGATAGCCCTGTCCAAAAGTCCATGGGTTTCCATAAACCCAAATGGACCTCATCACGTTTTGTGCATTTATTTGGAGAATTAAATGCTTCATGCTAATTGTTGATGTTAAATAGTCGAGTCTGGTGGGGGTAAGGGCCTAAACTTGTTTGCCTTGCATAAATATGAGGCGCGAAGTCCCCAGATTCGGCATGGTCACCAACATCCACCCGAAATTGCTAAACTGGTGGGAGGACTTGCATTCTAGTGACAAAACCCTCGTCAGAAAATATCTGGGTAATCTACCATCTTTCCTGGAGGTCCAGCCTAACAACATAATAATAGAGGCTGCTACCTTGTTTTGGGATTGTGAAAGGGCCATGTTCCGCTTCGGGGACATCGAAAGGACACCTTTGCTAGAGGAGATAGGAGGATTGGCCGGTCTAGTTTGGGAAACCCCGGGTTTGCTAATGCTTGAGAACCGCACAAGCAAGGGTTTCTTAAAAATTATGGGTGTGAAGAAGAATGCAGAATTGGTATGCCTAAAGGAATCATACCTCCCTTTTGACTACCTATATGAGAGGTACGGTCACAGCAAATCATATTGTACCTACCATGATGAGTTTGCCATCACATCCTTGGGACACATCCATCGCAGGGTATTTGTCTTCATGCTTTGCTTCCTGGGTCTAATCGTGTTTCCAATGAAGAAAAAAAGGATCCATACTAGGCTGGCTATGGTAACCAAAACCCTAATGGAGGGGATTGGCGAGCAGACATTCAGCATTGTGCCCATGATTATTGCAGACATATACCGAGCCTTAGAAAAATGTCAACAAGGAGCGAGACACTTCGAAGGCTGCAATCTACTACTTCAGCTTGCTCTAAGAACATCTACAAAAGGGCTAGTATCGACAAGAGTTTTAGCGAAGGGCGTGGAATGAGCACATCGCTTTCCACCATCCAAAGCGAATGATTTACATTCCCGACATGTTGGCTCAGCCTGAGAATGCCAAAGGATGGGTTGAGCTCTTTGATAATTTGGCTGAAGAATAAGTTCAATGGATGTTCGAGTGGTTTCCGACAAAAGAGTGCATTGCCCGGTCCAGAGATGCACCATTCCTGATACTAATTTGCCTGAGAGGAACATACCCTTACGTCCCTCTCCGAGTTATGAGACAAGCAGGTAGGAAGCAAGTTATACCCTGGGTCGACAAGATGAGTCATCTTTGAGCAGACTTCCAAAATGATGATAGTACTCACAAGTGCCAAGCCCGGCACATGTGGCACTGTAATATTGTGATGGAGAAAGACACCATAGAGCCAGACCGATACCACGCTGGTTGCACCCCTTTCTATTCAGGTTGGTTGGAAGACAATTGGAATGGTCTGGGCAAGCTAGGATTCGTTCAAGGCCACAGGATTATAGATGAAAAGGCCGAGGCGCAAGTTAAATACAACCAGTTGCGCAAAAGGATCCGTGAATGCGAAAGCGAGCACCAAGAAATACATGAGTCCAATAAGAAGATGATCGAGGAATGGAAAGACATGGCCATCAGTACCAACAAGAGGCTAGGATACTTAGAACGAGGCATAGTCGAGCTAGAGGGAAAATTTCTCAAAAGGGTTGAAGACTGTCAAAAGACTGAAGGGACCGAAGGTGGACATCTAGCCAGAGCATACCTGTTGCTAGGACTCCGCGAGCTGGGGAAGATGTTCGAGGGAGCCAAAGATGCCGAGTATGGGGAAGGTCCTTCTGGGACCAAGTAGATAGGAACGTCTTTCTTTTGCTTTATCGATGTAATAAGGCCAACGTCCATTAGTGACCTATATTTCTTGTTTATTTAGCGTCATTTTGGGATTCGTCTATTTCTTATCAATAAAATGAGGCATTTAGAATTTTAAGTTCTCCCAAATCAATTTGTCACTAGGCCTACCTCAGGCACAAAGAGGTTCCGAAATTAGGACGCGCTTTACATTCTCGCACTATGTGTTTAAATATTGCAATACTTTTCATAATCCTCACTGACTTGGCTACCTTTTGTTTTTGTTTTCTTTCATTATTATTCCCCTCCCCAAAGGTTAGTTCGTGCACTCTGGCATCATCATCCTATCTCACAAGATCCAGGGTCCCTCCACCCACTCCTCCTCCTAGTCCTCCTAAAGGCAAGAACAAAGGCAAGAATAAAATGGAAGATTCAAGCAACATCAGGAAGAAAAACATGGTTGAACGGGTAGAGGCCACTGATGGCCAAGGTATTCGGGTTCCTAATGAGAATATGTTACAGCTTGAGCAAACGTTACTGAAATTCCAAGAAGAGCTTGATCAGGTTCGAAATCTGGCAAACCTGTCATTTTCCCTCAACATCTCAAACGTCACCCTCCCTAACATTCAAAATCCTACACCTCCACAAAATATCTCAAGACAGCAGAATCATCCCGCACCTCACCATCACGCCACTCCACCAAAAAAACAAACTCTCCCAACGCAATGCAATACCTTCCATACCCCAAATCACACTCCACTACTTATCCCAGAAACTCATAACTCCACAAATGACCATTTCCACACCCATGCATCAGGCCACCATAACAATCCTATCTACGTGGAGACCATGCCACACTCCACTCCGCCTATCCCATACACACCTGAGTCTGATGAAAAGGATCTGTTTATCAAGAACTTGGCCGAGGAACTTAAGAAACTGACCAGTCGTGTTCAAGGCGTCGAGGAAATCAAGGGAGTCGAAGGGCTGAACTATGAGGACCTCTACATACAACCTGATGTCGAACTGCCTGAGGGGTACAAACCTCCTAAGTTTGAAATGTTTGACGTTACAGGTGATCCCAAGGTCCACCTGAGGACTTATTATGACAAGCTGGTTGGACTAGGGAAGAACGAGAGGATCCGCATGAAGCTGTTCGTGAGGAGCTTGAAAGGAGATGCATTGTCGTGGTACATCAGCCAAAATCCCAAGAAGTGGTCGAACTGGGTAAGCATGGCATCTGACTTCATGGACAGGTTCAGATTTAATACAGAGAACGCACCAGACGTGTTCTACATCCCAAATTTGAAGAAGAAGCCTACAAAGACATTTCGCGAGTATGCTACTTGCTGGAGGTCTGAAGCTGCTAAAGTCAGACCCTCCTTAGAGGAGGAGCAGATGAATAAGTTCTTTGTCCGGGCTCAAGACCCGCAATACTATGAACGGTTGATGATGATTTAGAACCACAAGTTCTCCGACATTATCAAATTGGGTGAAAGGATTGAAGAAGGTATTAAAAGTGGCATGGTCACAAATTTTGAAGCCTTTCAAGCTACGAATAAGGCTTTACCGTCCGATGGTTGATGTGCCGGAGAATTTCGGCACATTTAATACCATAGTGCTTAAATTATGGCTCGTTTCAAGAGCATTTACTCTTATTAATTATAGAATTTTGGTATTTTGCAGTACACAAGGTGTAAACACTCAAGACCATGCAAAAGAGAGCTAAAGAAGAGAAAAGAGGAGGAAAATGGCCGAATGCGATCGCATATGCAACATGCGAATCGCATTTCGAGCCTAGAGATCGCATACCGCAACAGAAAGTTGAGTCAAATTTAAGGAGTGAAATGCGGTCAAATATGCGACCGCATATCCCAAATGCGAACCGCATTTCAATCGCATCTCCATCTGATGCCTGAAGCCACACTGCAAATGCGACGCATGAATGCGATTGCATATCACCAATGCGGACCGCATCTCTCAAATGTGATGAATCTCTGGGACCTAGGGTTTTGATATGCGATGAAGAAAGTGAAGATGCGAATCGCATCCCTGTTATGCGACAGGAATGCGATCGCATATCAGCCCGACAGGGGTATTTTTGTCTGTTTTTCACCCGAATTTCCTGCCCACTATAAAAAGATTTATCTTGGCATCTCTTTGGGATATATAGATATATCAATTTTTGGACATATTTTGAGCTTTGTAAATATAATTTTGAGTAGAGAAGAACAAGTATTGATTTGTGGGTTTGCACACACACTTT
>ML261031.1:0-16594 GCA_005239495.1 Nicotiana undulata
ACGCCCTCATATTGTTCTCTGTGGGATTCGACCCCAACCTTGTTGGGTTACTATTTTTGACAATGATCGCTTACATTCTTTTAAGGTGTAAATTGAGCGTATCAAACGCACACTTCAATCGCGAACGCGGAGGGATGGGAGCTGAAGCTCCGCGAACGCAACCCCTGGGACGCGAACGCATAGGTCTGTGGCCAGGACCCTACGTGAACGCGGTCAGGGTGCTGCGAACGCGAAGGCCTAATGCTTAGGAGTATATAAACTCTTTTAAAAACTTGGCATACTTCATCTTCTTCATATTTTTGAACCCCACAGCCCTAGGAACGAATTGCTTCACCAAAGTTCATCCCCAAGTCATAGGTAATCAATTCTAAGCTTTACTCTTTCAGTTCCTTATTGTTTTTCATCACTTTTAAATCAAAAACTAAGAAATTTCATGGTAAAATTTGAGGGTTTGGGTAGATTTAGGGAATTTTGTAAAAATCGAATTTTTACATCGAATTGAGGTAGGATTTCGAAACTAATTGTATATTTGAGTTCGTGGGTGAATGGGTATACGTAATTTGGTCCGAACCCCAAGTTTAGACCAAGCGGGCCCGGGGTCGGGTTTTCACTTTTTTTAGAAAACTTAGGGAAAATCATAATTTTCAATAAATTTAGTTCCTTTAGACCTAATTAATGATATTGAATTAATTATGATTAGATTCGAGCAAGTTAGAACAAGATTCTCGAGAAAAATCAGTAATTGAGTAGTGAGTGGCCTATGAAATTGAGGAAAGTGCTTGGTTTAACCTTGACTTGAGGGAATAGGAATCCCCACATATTTGCTATGTGAATTGCATGTGTGTGGTGTATAGGTGATGTGACGAGTATCTATGCACCACCAAATGGTCTGTTAAACATGATCCCTTCCCTGTTTCCAATTTAATTGATTCTTGTTTTAATTGTTCTATGTTAATTATTGTTTCTATGACTTCTTGGCCTTATTACTTTGTTATTAAATAATGTTGTGGTTATTTTGGAAGAATATTGGTTGTTTATTTGGTCCCCTTGTGATATAGAAAGGTTGATCAGTTTGGCATTGTTTTACGAGACGTAAAAATATATATGTTTCTATTGATTTTATTTTTTGTGATAATATTGATGAGTTTATGAGAAGTATAATTTTCTGTTTATTATTGTTGAGATAAAAGTGTTGTGTAAGGCTTGTCCTGAACTGTGAAAGTTGCGATACATAGTGATAAGGGTGGATAATTGATGGTGATAAGGGTGGAAAATTGATAGTGATAAGGGTGGATAAATGATAGTGATAAGGGCGGAGAGGGGAAATAAATGATAGTGATAAGGGTGGACATGTGGGATCGGGTTGCACATCGCAACAAGACAATGAAAAGGAAGGATAATTGTGTTTTACTGATTTTAATTATACATATTTGGAAATTTATTGTTTTACTCCACAGTTTTTCTCATATTCTGCACATACGGTTATTTTAAAGTAAAGTTTGGAAATTCGGAAACTTGTGTGAGATTTTGGTGATAACTGAAGCCTGGAATCGGCGACTAAGTGATTTTATTTATTGTTTCGGTTATATTTTTCTTGTTCGTGTAGAATTGTTTTATTACGTTATCGTATATATCATTGTCACAGTTTATATATTGTTAATGCCCGCCGTAGCCTCGTCACTAGTTCGTCGAGGTTAGGCTCGGCACTTACTCTGTACATGGGGTCGGTTGTACTGATACTACACTCTGCACTCTTTTGTGCAGATCCAGGTACCGGTCAGCAGTGGAGATATTTAGAGCAGCTACCTATTTCTTTTCCGGAGACACGAGGTATATCTGCCGGCGTTTGCAAATCTCGACATTTTTTTCTATATTATTTAGACTACTGTTTTATTTGATTCAAAACAGTTATACATTATTTCTTTCAGCTCATTATTTGTAGTATTCATTAGTAATTCGTGAATTGTGACACCAGACCCTAGGGTAGTTTTAGAGTTATTTATATCATTAGTTCGTGCCTCGATTTATTTAATTGGTTATTATTTCATATTTGGAAATTTTCATTGAAAGCCATTAGACAAAGTGTAATTTGAAATTGTTTTATCCTGTTTAAATGGTTAATCGAAGGAAATAGTTAAGCGAACTCTAATATTGGCTTGTCTAGCAAATGTGGTGTTAGGCGCCATCACGGTCCCTAATGTTGGGAATTTGGGTCGTGACAAGTTGGTATCAGAGCACAAGGTTTCTTAGGTCTCACAATTCACGAACAAGCTTAGTAGAGTCTGAAGGATCGGTACGGAGATGTCTGTCCTTATCTTTCGGAGGCTATTGAGTTAGGAAACAACTCCATTTTTATATCTACTCTATCGTGCAATTCTTGTATCTCAAATACTGATTGGATTCTTCTATTCTCTCGCAGATGGCGAGAACACGTGCTTCTTCTTCCGCCAACCAGCATCCCGGCCCTCCAACAACAGCAACTCCTACTAGGGGCATAGGCCGAGGCCGCACCAGAGGCCAAGGCAGGGGCAGGACTCAACCCATTACTTAAGCAGCAGCCCCAGTTGCGGAACCTCAGATCGAGGTTAATGAGGGGGTTCCAGCTCAGACCGTTCCAGCGGGACCATCTCAGGTTCTCGAATGGTTTATTGCTACCCCGGTTCTTCAGGATGCTTTGGTCCGTTTAGTGGGCTTGATGGATAGTGTGGCCCAGACAGGCACATTCCCTGTTGCAACAGCCGTATCTCAGGCTGGAGGAGGGGTTCAGACTCCTGCTACCCACACTCCAGTTCAGACTACTCCTCGGGTTCAGACCCCAGTGGCCAATCCAATTGGGGTAATCAAGCCAGTTGCAGCAGTGCCGCCCGTTAATGGGGCAGTTATGTCCACCGATGCTTTATGGAGATTGGATAGGTTCATTAAGTTATTTCTTGTTCACTTTAGTGGTGCTACTTCAGAGGATCCTCAGGAATATCTGGATAGTTGTCATGAGGTTCTGCGTAATATGGGTATCTTCGAGACCAATGGGGTCGATTTTGCGGCATTTCAGATGACTGGTTCAGCCAAGAAATGGTGGAGGGATTATTTGTTGACTAGGCCAGTTGGATCACCTTCTATGACTTAGTATCAGTTCTCTCATCTCATTTGGAGAAGTTCTTGCCTGTTACTACTTGAGAGGATAAGCATAGTCAGTTTGAGCGATTTCAGCAAGGCAGCATGACAGTCACCCAGTATGAGACTCGTTTCGTGGACTTGTCTTGACATGCTATTCTCTTATTGCCCACAGAGAGGTGGAGGGTCAGATGGTTTATTGATGGCCTTGCTCGGCCCATCAGGTTAGAGATGGCCAAGGAGACAGGGATCGAGATTTCTTTAAAGGATGCAGCTAATATAGCTAGGAGGGTTGAGTCAGTTCTTGGGATGGGAGATCAGGGGTCAGACAAGAGACCTCGACATTCCGGTGGTTACATTGGTGCCTCATTTGGAGGCGGGACTTTATTTAGCAGAGGCCATTCCATTCAGCACTACAGGCTTCACATGGTACTTCCGGAGGTTGTGGTTCTTATATGCCTCCTTCTGCTCAGCCAGTTTACAGTGCTCCTTCAGCTCCCATTAGAGCATCTCCTCTGCATTGTTTTCATCGTGGTCAGCCGGTTCATCCGGGTCAGCAGACTTATCAGCAGGGATGTTTCAAGTGTGGTGAATATGGGCATGTCCGGAGAACTTGTCCGAAATATGTAGGTAATCAGTTTTAGCAGCAGGGTTCTCGTGCTATAGTTCCAGCACCAGTTCCAGTACCACCTGCCCATCTAGCAAGGGGTAAGGGTCAGGTAGTTAGAGGTAGAGGACAGAATGTTAGAGGTGGAGGACCGATAGTTAGAGGTGGAGGTCAGCCCGCTAGAGGTGGAGGTCCTCCCAGAGGTGTGGTTCAAGGTGGCGAGGCCCAGCCCCGACTATATGCATTTCCATCCAAGCCTGAGGTAGAGTCCTCCGATGCTATTATTACAAGTATCATCTTAGTTTGTGATAGAGCTGCTTCATTTTTGTTTGATCCGGGGTCAACTTATTCGTATGTTTCATCCTATTTTGCCTCGTATTTGAATGTGCCCCGTGATCCCTTGAGTGTTCCTGTTTATGTGTCTACACCGGTGGGGGGATGCTATTGTGGTATATCGTGCGTATCGTTCGTGCATGGTAGTCATTGAAAGTTTTGAAACTAGTGTGGATCTTTTACGTCTAGACATGGTTGATTTTGATGTTATATTGGGCATGGATTAAGGGTGGCTAACGGGCCAAGTGGGTCGGGCTAAACGGCCCTGGGCTATGCGGGCCCAGGCTAAATGGGCCCGGGCCAAATGGGCTATATGAGTGGAACCGGCCCCCTACGGGCCTAAGCCCACATGGGCCCGCGGGCCTAAACGGATCCGGGCTATTTTTAATTTTATTTATTTATTTATGTAAGGCAATTTCTTGTAAATCTTTGTGATATAAATATTGTAATTCATATTTAAACACAAAAAATAGTAAGTTTCTTCAAATTAATAATAATAGTACTTCTAACTTGCACTAATATTGCATAATAAATTAATAGTGCTTCAAATTAAATTAAGAAACTATAACATTACGAATGTCTTGAGAACGCCTAAGACAACTCTTTATTATATGCCTCCTTAAAGAGCTCGTGCCGGTCAACTTTGGACGCCAAGTGTAGACACGACCACAGTGCTTGCACTTTACTATGTAAAATTCTTCATTTTCTTCTACCACATTATAGTGTTCTTGAATAAATGGGTTATTTCTAGAACCACCAGGCATGATTTAACTTGAATAGAGAATTTGAGTAGAGAGAGATTGATGATTTTGTGAGTAATAATGAAAGAATGAGGGGTATTTATAGTTGAGAAAAGGGAAAAGGTGTAATTATAAAAAGTTTGGGGTTAAATTATCAGTTTGGGGGCCATTTGGCTATTTTTTAAACTTTCCAAACGGCTAGTTTTTGAAATTATAGCCGTTGGTTATTTTTTATGTATTTATATTATATTATCTAAGGCTATTTATTGTAAAGTATATTATATAATTATGACTTATGTCTTGTAATTCAAGTTTAAACACACAAAAAAATAGTAAAGAGATATTCAAACTTGCACTTATTATAAATTATATTATATAATTATTACTTATGTATTGTAATTCAAGTAAGTTTCTTCAAATTAATAATAATAGTACTTCAAACTTGCACTAACATTGCATAATTAATTAATAGTACATCAAATTAATTTAACAAACTACAACGTTAAGCATAATACGACTAATAAAATTAAAATAACACAAGTTTGAATTAAACTTAAAATATTAGATACGAATGTCTTGAGGACGCCCTGGACAATACTTGGTTAAATGCCTCTTTAAAGGGCCTGAGCCCTCCATCTTTCGCCGAATGAAGACAAAACCACAGTGCTTGCACGATATCGTGTAAGTTTCTTCATTTTCTTCAACCAAATTATAATGTTCCCGAACAAATGGGGTAATTCTAGGACCACCGGGCATGATTTAACTTGAATTGAGAATTTGAGTAGAGAGAGATTGATGATTCTGTGAGTAATAATGAAAGAATGAGGGGGTATTTATAGTTAAGAAAAGGGAAAAAGTGTAATTATAAAAGGTTTGGGGTTAAAACAAAGTTTGTGAGCCATTTGGCTATTTTTTAAACTTTCCAAACAGCTAGTTTTTGAAATTATAGTCGTTGGCTATTTTTTATGTATTTATATTATATTATCTAAGGCTATTTATTGTTAATTATATTGTATAATTAAGACTTATGTCTTGTAATTCAAGTTCAAACACAAAAAAATAAATAGTAAAGAGATATTCAAACTTGCACTTATTATAAATTATATTATATAATTATTACTTATGTATTGTAATTCAAGTAAGTTTTTTTAAATTAATAATAATAGTACTTCAAACTTGCACTAACATTGCATAATAAATTAATAGTACATCAAATTAATTNATGAGCCCTCCATCTTTCGCCAAGTGTAGACAAAACCACAGTGCTTGCACGATATCGTGTAAGTTTCTTCATTTTCTTCTACTAAATTATAATGTTCCTGAACAAACTGGGTAATTCTAGAACCACCGGGCATGATTTAACTTGAATTGAGAATTTGAGTAGAGAAAGATTGAGAGAGATTGATGATTTTGTGAGTAAAAATGAAATAATGAGGGGGTATTTATAGTTGAGAAAAGGGAAAAAGTATAATTATAAAAAGTTTGGGGTTAAAACAAAGTTTGGGGGCCAAATGACTATTTTTTAAACATGCCAAACAGCTAGTTTTTGAAATTATAGTCGTTGGCTATTTTTTTTATGTATTTATATTATATTATCTAATGCTATTTATTGTAAATTATATTATATAATCATGACTTATGTCTTGTAATTCAAGTTTAAATACACAAAAAAATAGTAAAGAGATATTCAAACTTGCACTTATTATAAGTTATATTATATAAGTGTTATTCTAGAATTACAAAAAATTTGTTATGTAATTATATTATATTATCTAAGGTTATTTATTGTAAATTATATTATATTATTATGACTAATGTCTTGTAATTCAAGTTTAAACACAAAAAAAAATAGTAAAGAGATATTCAAACTTGCACTTATTATAAATTATATTATATAATTATTACTTATGTATTGTAATTCAAGTAAGTTTCTTCAAATTAATAATAATAGTACTTCAAACTTGCACTAACATTGCATAATAAATTAATAGTACATCAAATTAATTTTGGGGTTAAACAATTTATTTATTTTTGAATTTTTAATGTTGGGCCCACTTGGCCTGGCCCAGGCCCGCCTGCTGAGCTCGGGCCCGGGCTCACGGGTCCAAAGTGAAGAACCAGTCCCCCATGGGCCGGCCCGTTTAGCCCTCTAGCCCGTTTAGCCCGCGGGCCCGGCCCCCTGCCACCCTTAGCATGGATTGGTTGTCGCCCTATTATGCCATCTTGGACTGTCACGCCAAGATAGTTACTTTAGCATTGTTGGGGTTGCCTCAATTAGAATGGAAAGAGACTCCTGGTCATTCTCCCAGCCGGGTAATTTCATATGCTAAGGCTCGCCGCATGGTGGAGAAAAGGTGTTTGGCTTATTTGGCTCATATTCGTGATTCCGATGTCGAGGTTCCTTCCATAGAGCCAGTTCCTATCATTCGTGAGTTTCCTGAGGTATTTCCTGCAGACCTGTCGGGGATGCCACCCGACAGGGATATTGATTTCTGTATTGATGTGGCTCCAGGCACTCAGCCCATTTCCATTCCTCCATATCGGATGACCCCACCAGAATTGAAAGAGTTGAAAGAGCAATTGCAAGATTTGCTAGATAAGGGTTTGATCAGACCTAATGTCTCGCCTTGGGGTGCGCCGGTTTTGTTTGTAAAGAAGAAAGATGGGTCAATGAGGATGTGCATAGATTACCGGCAATTAAATAAAATTACTATCAAGAATAAGTATCCGTTGTCGAGAATTGATGACCTATTTGATCATCTTCATGGTGCTAGAGTATTTTCGAAAATTGATTTGAGGTCGGGCTATCATCAGCTAAAGATTAGGGCATCCGATGTTCCTAAGACAGCCTTTCGGACGAGGTATGGGCATTATGAATTTTTGGTTATGTCTTTTGGGCTGACTAATGCCCCAACAACCTTTATGGACTTGATAAATCGGGTTTTCAAGCCTCATATGGACTCATTTGTGATCGTGTTCATTGATGACATTCTTATATACTCCCGCAGTCGGGAAGAGCATGAGCAGCACCTCCGTATAGCACTCCAGACTTTGAGAGATAATCAGTTGTATGCCAAGTTTTCTAAATGTGAGTTATGGTTAGATTTTGTAGCCTTCTTGGGTCATATCATATCAGCTGAGGGTATTCAGGTTGATCCTAAGAAGATAGAGGCAGTCACGGACTAGCCTAGACCCACTACAATTACGGAGATTAGGAGTTTCTTGGGTTTGGAGGGTTACTACCGTCATTTTGTGGAGGGTTTCTCATCCATAGCAGCCCCAATGACTAAATTGACTTAGAAAGGTGCCCCATTAAATGGTCGGATGAGTGCGAGGCGAGATTTCAGAAGCTCAAGACAACCTTGACTTCAGCACCGGTGTTGGTGTTACCATCAGGTTCAGGTTCTTTCATGGTGTATTGTGATGCTTCTCGAGTTAGACTAGGAGCAGTGTTGATGCAGGATGGCAGGGTGATTGCATATGCGTCTCGAAAGCTGAAATTCCATGAGAAGAATTACCATGTTCATGACTTAGAGTTGGCAGTCATTGTTCATGCATTGAAATTTGGAGGCATTATCTTTATGGCGTGTCGTGTGAGGTTTTTACTGACCATCGCAGTCTCCAGTACTTATTCAAGCAGAAAGATCTAAATTTGAGGCAGCGGATATGGTTAGAGTTACTGAAGGATTATGATGTCACCATATTATATCATCCAGGGAAGGCCAACATTGTGGCCGATGCATTGAGTAGTAAGGCGGTGAGTATGGGCAGCCTTGCGTATATTCCAGTTGGTGAGAGACTGTTATTTCCAGACATTCAGACGTTGGCTAATGAGTTCGTGAGGTTGGATATTTTGCCCAGCGGTGTTCTAGCTTGTACAGTCGCTCGGTCTTCTCTAATTGAGCGTATCCGGGGGCGGCATGATGATTACCCGTATTTGACGGTCCTTAGGGACAAAGTTCGGCACGGTGGTGCCAAGCAGGTTACAGTTGGAGATGCTGGTGTTTTGAGGATGTAGGGTCGGTTATGTGTGCCTAATGTCGATGGCCTTCGTGAGTTGATCCTTAAGGAGGCTCACAGTTCTAAGTATTCGATTCACCCAGGGGCAGCCAAAATGTACCAAGATTTGAGGCAGCATTATTGGTGGAGAAGGATGAAAAAGGACATTGTTGTGTATGTGTCTCATTGCTTAAATTGTTAGCAGGTAAAGTATGAGCATCAGAGACCTGGTGGTTTGCTACAACAGATAGAGATTCCTAAGTGAAAGTGCGAGCGTATCACCATGGACTTCGTTGTTGGACTCCCACGGACTTAGAGGAAATTTGACGCAGTTTGGGTTATTGTGGATAGGCTGACTAAATCAGCACATTTCATTCCTGTGGCAAGTACTTATACTTCGGAGCGATTGGCTGAGTTATATATTTGGGAGATCGTTCACCTTCATGGTGTGACCGTGTCTATCATTTATGATCAGGGTACGCAGTTTACTTTGCATTTTTGGAGGGCAGTTCAGCGTGAGTTGGGTACCCGAGTAGAGTTGAGTACAGCGTTTCACCCTCAGACTGACGGGCAGTCCGAGCGTACCATTCAGATATTGGAAGATATGCTCCGCGCTTGTGTTATTGACTTTGGAGGTTCGTGGGATCAGTTCTTGTCGTTATCAGAGTTTGCTTATAATAATAGTTATCAGTTGAGCATTCAGATGGATCCTTATGAGGCATTATATGGTAGACGGTGCAGATCGTCAGTTGGATGGTTTGAGCCGGGAGAGGCTCGGTTACTGGGTATAGACGTAGTTCAGGAGGCCTTGGATAAGGTCAAGATTATTCAGGAGAGACTTCGTGCAGCTCAGTCTAGGAAAAAGAGTTATGTAGATCGTAAGTTTTGTGATGTGGCATTCATGGTTGGAGAGAGATTTTTGCTTCGTGTGTCGCCCATGAAGGGTGTTATGAGATTTGGGAAGAAGGGTAAGTTGAGCCCTAGGTATATCGGGTCGTTTGAGATTCTTCATAGAGTGGGGGAGGTAGCTTATAGACTTGCGTTGCCTCCAGGGTTATCCTCAGTTCATCCAGTATTCCATGTATCTATGCTTCGGAAATATCATGGTGACCCGTCCCACGTGTTAGATTTCAGCTCTGTCCAGTTGGACAAAGACTTAACTTATGAGGAGGTTCCGGTAGCCATTTTAGACTGACATGTTCGTCAGTTGAGATCGAAGAGTTATCCTTCAGTTCGAGTGCAGTGGAGAGGGTAGCCCGTTGAGGCAGCTACTTAGGAGTCCGAGTCGGACATGCTGAGTAGATATCCACACTTGTTCGCCATTTCAGGTAATTTTCTATGTCCGTTCAAGGACGAATGTTTGTTTTAGAGGTGGAGATTTTGATGAACCCAAGGGGCCATTTTATGAATTTAGACTCCGTTCTATGCTTAATAGACATAAAAAGACTAATTTTAAATACCTCGATTCACGTGCGCAATCAGGACGTGAAACCGGAAAGCTTTTATGTGAAAATATATGAGAAATAGTAATTTATAGAGTTAAAATTTGATTATAGTTGACTTTGGTCAACATTTTGAGTAAACGGACCCGGATTTGTGTTTCGACAATCCCCGGAGGTCCGCAATAAAATATGGGACTCGGGCGTATGCCCAGAAAGGTATTCTGAGGTCCCAAGCCTTAGAAATTAATTTTTGAAAGAAATTGTTTTGCTGCAATATTTATTTAATAAAAAAAAGAATTACTGTTTGAAATCATCGGTATCGGGCCCGTATTTTGGTTCCGTAGCCCGGTACAGATTTGTTATAGTATTTAAAGGTTAACTGTGAAATTTGGTGAAAAATGGAGTTTGTTTGACGTGATTCGGACATCTGGTTGAAAAGTCATGAACTTTAAGTGTTCTTGATGAAAATGATGAGTTTTGAGGTTTAATTCATAGTTTTACATGTTATTTTCATGATTTGATCGCACGAGCAAGTCCGTATGATATTTTTAGACTTGCGTGCATGTTTTTGTTTAGAGCCCCGAGGGCTCGGGTGAGTTTCGGATAGGCCACGGGATGATTTTGCACTTAAACTCTCTGATGTCATTGATGTTGCTGGTGCATAGCTATTTAATGCATTGCGTTCGCACCCCTTCGAACGCGAACGTATAAAGTAAAAAATTTTGGGGTCTTTTTGTTCTATGCGAATCACCCCCCCCCCCAGATGCGAACGCGTAGAATTAGTGGGCCTGGGGGAGCCGCCTGGTTTTCCCTCTATGCGAACGCACACTTCAATCGCGAACGCGGAGGGCCCGGGAGATGAAGCTCCGCGAACATAGGCCTTGGGACGCGAACGCATAGGTTTGGGGCCAGGACCCTACGCGAACACGGTCAGGGTGCTGCAAACGCGAAGACCTAATGCCCAGGCGTATATAAACTCTTTTAAAAACCGGGCAGACTTCATCTTCTTCATATTTTCGAATCCCACAACCCTAGGTACGAATTTCTTCACCAAAGTTCATCCCCAAGTCATAGGTAATCAATTCTAAACTTTACTCTTTCAGTTCCTTATTGTTTTTCATCACTTTTAAATCAAAAACTAAGAAATTTCATGGTACAAATTGAGGGTTTGGGTAGATTTAGGGAATTTTGTAAAAATCGAATTTTTACATCGAATTGGGGTCGGATTTCGAAACTAATTGTATATTTGGGTGAATGGGTGAATGGGCAAACGTTATTTGGTCCGAACCCCAAGTTTAGACCAAGCAGACACCAGGTCGGGTTTTCACTTTTTCGAGAAAACTTAGGAAAAATTATAATTTTCAATTAAGTTAGTTCATTTAGCCCTAATTAATTATATTGAATTAATTATGATTAGATTCGAGCTAGTTAGAACAAGATTCTAGAGGAAAAGCAATAATTGAGCAGTGAGTGGCCTACGAAATTGAGGTAAGTGCTTGGTTTAACCTTGACTTGAGGGAATAGGAATCCCCACTTATTTGCTATGTGAATTGCATGTGTGTGGTGTCTAGGTGAGGTGACGAGTATCTATGCACCACCAAATGGTCTGTTAAACATGATCCCTTCCCGGTTTCCAATTTAATTGATTCCTGTTTTAATTGTTCTATGTTAATTATTGTTTCTATGAAAAGTATTGGTTGTTTATTTGATCCCCTTGTGATACAGAAAGGTTGAGCAGTTTGGCGTTGTTTACGAGACGTAAAAATATATATGTTCTTGTTGATTTCACTTTTCTATGATAATATTGATGGGTTTATGAGAAGTATAATTTTCTTTTTATTATTGTTGAGATAAAAGTGTTGTGAAAGGCTTGGCATGAACTGTGAAAGTTTCGATACATGAATAAATTGATAGTGATAAGGGTGGATAACTGATAGTGATAAGGGTGGAAAATTGATAGTGATAAGGGTGGATAATTAATAGTGATAAGGGTGTATAATTAATAGTGATAAGGGTGGATAAATGATAGTGATAAGGGTGGACAGGGGAAATAAATGATAGTGATAAGGGTGGACAGGTGGGGTCGGGTTGCACACCGCAACAAGACAATGAAAAGGGAGGATGATTGTGTTTTACTGATTTTAATTATACAAATTTGGAAATTTATTGTTTTATTCCACGATTTTTCTCATATTCTGCACATATGATTATTTTAAAGTAAAATTTGGAAATTCGGAAACTTGTGTGAGATTTTGGTGATAGCTGAGGCCTGGAATCGGCGACTAAGTGATTTTATTTATTGTTTCAGTTATATTTTTCTTGTTCGTGTAGAATTATTTTATTACGTTATTGTATATATCATTGTCACAGGTAATATATTGTTAATGCCCGTCGTAACCTCATCACTACTTCGTCGAGGTTAGGCTCGACACTTACTCTATACATAAGGTCGGTTGTACTGATACTACACTCTGCACTCTTTTGAGGAGAAAAAATCCAGGTACCGGTCAGCAGTAGAGATATTTAGAAAAGCTACCTATTTCTTTTTCGGAGACACGGGGTATATCTACCGGCGTTCGTAGATCCCGAGAGTCTTCTCTATATTATTTAGACTACTGTTTAATTTGATTCAAAACAGTTATACATTATTTCTTTCAGCTCACTATTTGTAGTATTTTTTAGTAGTTCGTGAATTGTGACACCAGACCCTGGGATAGTTTTAGAGTTATTTATATCATTAGTTCGTGGCTCGGTCTATTTAATTGGTTATTATTTCATATTTGGAAATTTTCATTGAAAGCCATTAGACAAAGTGTAATTTGAAATTGTTTTATCCTGTTTAAATGGTTAATCGAAGGAAATAGTTAAGCGAACTCTAACATTGGCTTGTCTAGAAAGTATGGTGTTAGGCGCCATCACGGTCCCTAAGGTTTGGAATTTGGGTCGTGACAGAGCGATAGGATGATGAGCCACATTTGATGGTTCTTAGGGATACAGTTTGGCACGGTGGTGCCAAGCAGGTTACAGTTGGAGACGACAGTGTTTTGAGGATGCAGGGTCGTATATGTGTGCCTAATGTTGACGGCCTTGGTGAGTTGATCCTTGAGGAGGCTCACAGTCTAAGTATTCCATTCACCCAGGTGCAGCCAAAATGTACCAAGACTTGAGGAAGCATTATTGGTGGAGAAGGAAGAAAAAGGACATTGTTGCGTATGTGGCTCGTCGCTTAAATTTTCAGCAGGTAAAGTATGAGCATCAGAGACCGTGTGGTTTTCTTCAGCATATAGAGATTCCTGAGTGAAAGTGGGAGCGTATCACTATGGACTTCGTTGTTGGACTCCCACGGACTCAGAGGAAGTTCGACGCGGTTTGGGTTATTATGGATACGCTGACTAAATCAGCCCACTTCATTCCAGTGGCAAGTACTTATACTTTGGAGAGGTTGGCAGAGATATATTCTCGAGAGATTGTTCGCCTTCACGGTGTGCCCGTGTCTATCATTTCTGACCGAGGTACGCAGTTTACTTCGCACTTTTAGAGGGCAGTTTAGCTTGAGTTTGGTACCCGAGTTGAGTTGAGTACATCATTTCATCCTCAGACTGACGAGCAGTCCGAGCGTACTATTCAGATTTTAGAGGATATGCTCCGCGCTTGTTTTATTGACTTTGGAGGTTCTTGGGATCAATTCTTGTCGTTAGCAGAGTTTGACTATAATAATAGCTATCAGTCGAGCATTCAGATGGCTACTTATGAGGCATTATATGGTAGACGGTGTAGATTTCTAGTTGATTGGTTTGAGCCGGGAGAGGCTCGGTTATTGGGTACAGACTTAGTTCAAGAAGCATTAGATAAGGTCAAGGTTATATAGGATTGAATTCGTGCAGCTCAGTCTAGACAAAAGAGTTATGCCGACCGTAAGGTTCGTGACGTGGCATTCGTGGTTGGAGAGAGAGTATTACTTCGGGTATCACCCATGAAGGGTGTTATGAGATTTTGGAAGAAGGGTAAGTTGGGCCCTAGTATATCGGGCCTTTTTCGATTCTTGATAGAGTGGGAGAGGTATCTTATAGACTTGCGTTGACTCCAGGGTTATTCTTAGTTCATCCCGTATACCATGTGTCTATGCTCCGGAAATATCATGGTGACCCGTCCCACGTGTTAGATTTCAGCTCTGTTCAATTGGGCAACGAATTGACTTATGAGGAGGAGTCGGTAGCCATTTTAGACCGGCAGGTTCCTTCAGTTCGAGTGCAGTGGAAAGATCAGCCCGTTGAGGCAGCTACTTGAGAGTCCGAGTCGGACATGCAGAGTAGATATCCTCACTTGTTTACCAATTCAGGTAATTTTCTATGTCTGTTCGAGGACGAACGTTTGTTTTAGAGGTGGAGATTGTGATGACCCAAGGGGTCATTTTGTGAATTAAGACTTCGTTCTAGGCTTATTATCCATAAAAAGATAAATTTTAACTACCTCAATTTGCGTGCGCAGTCCGAGCGTGAAACCGGAAAGCTTTTATGTGAAAATATGAGAAATAGTAATTTCTAGAGTTAAAATTTGATTATAATTGACTTTGGTCAACATTTTGAGTAAACGGACATGAATAGGTGTTCCGACGATTTCAGGAGGTCCGCAGTAAAATATGGGACTTGGGCATATGCCCGGAATTTAATTTCGAGGTCCCAAGCCTTAGAAATTAATTTTTGAAAGAAATTATTTTGCTCAATTATGAATGAAATAAAGAAAAGAATTAATATTTGAAACAATTGGTATCGGGCCCGTATTTTGGTTTCGGAGCCCGGTACAGATTTTTTATAATATTTGAATACTATCTGTGAAATTTGGTGAGAATCAGAGTTAATTTGACGTGATTCGGACGTCCAATTGAGAAATAGTGAAACTTGAGTGTTCTTGAGAAAAATGATGAGTTTTGAGGTTTAATTCATAGTTTTACATGTTATTTTCATGATTTGATCGCACGAAGGAGTTGTATGATATTTTTAGACTTGCGTGCATGTTTGGTTTGGAGCCCCGAGCCTAGGGCCGTAGGTGCGAGCTCGCAGGTGAGAGTGTATGACCGCAAATGCGACCCAAGCCCAGGTCTCCTTCTTCCGCATATGCGGTCTTCCTCCGCAGGAGCGGGACTGCAGAAGCGGAGAATCTTCCGCAGGTGCGCCCCCCAAGTCCCAATCCATTTCCGCAGAAGTGGAAGCTTTCCGCACATGCGACTATCGCAGGTGCGACCCAAGCACCGCAGGTGCGAGGGTCGGGCAATGTGTAAATTAAAATAGAACTCCAGCCGTTTTTCTTCTTATTTTTCACAAGAGTAAAAGACCTAGGGCGATTTTCTCAAGATATTTTCTTCCCAAAATCACAGGTAAGTGTCCATTAACTACTTTCTTTCAATTCACCATTGTTTTCCACCAATTTACAATCAAAAATCTAGAATTTTCATGATAGAAATTGAGGGTTTGGGTAGAATTAGGGAATTTTGTAAAAATCGAATCTTTACCTCAAATTGCGGTCGGATTTTGAAACTAATTGCATATTTGGACTCGGGGGTGAATGGGTAAACGTAATTTGGTCCGAACCTTGAGTTTGGACCAAGTGGGCACGGGGTCGGGTTTTAACTTTTTTTGAGAAAACTTAGGAAAAAATTATAATTTTCAGTAAAGTTAGTTCCTTTAGCATTAATTGATATTAAGTTAATTATGATTAGAAGAGGGTATTGGAGGTGAATTCAAAAGGAAAAGCTATAATTGAGCAGTGAGTGGCCTACATTTGAGGTAAGTGTTTGGTTTAATCTTGACTTGAGGGAATAGGAGTTCCCACTTAATTGTTATGTGAATTTGCATGTGTGGTGTATAGGTGAGGTGACGAGTATCTATGCACCACTAAATTGTCTATTAAGCATGATCCCTTTCCCGTTTCCAATTTATTTGATTCATGGCTTCATTGTTTTATGTTTATTGATGTTTCTATGACTGCTGGGCTTTGTTAACTTGTTGTAAATTCTTGTTTCAATTATTTTGGTAAAGTGTGGTTGTTTCCTTGGTTTCACTGTGGTACATGAAGGTTGAGCGGTTTGACATTGTCTTACGAGATACATACATATTTTCCTGTTGGTTTCATTTTGAGATAATATTGAGGAAATTCATGAGAAATGGAGTGTACTGTTTATAATTGTTGAGACAAAAGTATTTTGAAAGGCTTGGCCTGAATTGTAAAAATTTATAAATAAACTGATATGATATGTCTGGTGGGAGCGGGTTGCACGCCGCAACAAGGAGTGATAAGGGTGGACATGTGGGATCGGGTTGCACGCCGCAACAAGAGTAACAAAGGTGATATATATATATATATAT
>ML261031.1:16913-69984 GCA_005239495.1 Nicotiana undulata
AGGGAGGAGCAATAAGGGTGGACAGGTGGGAGCGGGTTGCACGCCGCAACAAGGAGCAATAAGGGAGGACACTTATATTTAATTGATTTTCAAAGAAAATAAAGATTTGAAAACTTACTCGTTTACTTCACTATTTTTGGTGTTTTGCACTATTTTTATTTTAAAGTTAAAGTTTGGAAATTTAGAAACTTACGTGAAAATTGGTTATAGCTGAGACCTGAAAAAGGTGACTGAATTATTTTAAATTGTTGCTACAGTTATTGTTTGTTTATTTGAGAACTTCCTTTTTGCTTCATTTTATATTGTTCACAGGTTATATTGTTAATGCCCCGATGTAGCCTCGTCACTACTTCGTCGAGGTTAGGCTCGACACTTACTCAGTACATGGGGTCGGTTGTACTGATACTACACCCTGCACTCTTTTGTGCAGATCCAGGTACCGGCCAGCGTTAGAGATCTTAGTAGCGGTCATTCATCATTTGGAGACGCGAGGTAGATCTGCCAGCGTCCGCAGATTCCTTGAGTCTTCTCCTAGTTTTATAGAGACTGTTTTATTTTACTCAAAATAGATATATTATTTTTTCAGCCCATTATATGTAGTATTCTTAGAAGTCCGTGAATTGTGACACCAGACCCTAGGATAATCCTATAGTTATATATTTAGTTCATGGCTCGATTTATTTATTTGTTTAACATTTTATTTATGAAGTTATTCGCTGGGAAATCATTAGATTTAATTTACTTTAAATTTATTTTATTGTGTTCAAGTAAATAATCCAAGAAAAATAGCTAATTGAATTCTAACATTGGCTTGCCTAGCAAGTGTAGTGTTAGGCGCCATCACGATCCCTAAGGTTGGGAATTTGGGTCGTGACACCGGTACTTATTCTGTCCTGAATTTTTAAACTAAAAATCTTAATTTCAAGACAATTCAGAAAAAATATTTCCTGAAAATTAAACCGAAAAAACTAAAATTCAAGATACACTAATAGCAGCTTTTTAAAGTGGCTACTTTGTTTCAAAAAAGAAAGTAGCTACTTGGTGTCATTTCTACCTAAAGCTTCGGTCACTAATACCTCTTGTTCGTGCATAAGATTTACTAGGCCCTTCTCACACACTTATATAGGAATAGGAAGGAGGGACAAGACCCCAAGTCCGAGGTCGAAATTGGGATCCCACGTATTATATTGTAAAGTGTGGTAGCCACTAAATAAGGTGGTGTTTATTTTTTATCTTTTTATCCATTAATTCTAATGTTAAACAAAAATAGCCACACTCTATTAAAATTAATATGAAAAGACATTTTTACCCTTTCTTCTATTTCTTTTATTCCCAAACCCTTGCTTTATACGCTTCTCTCGATTTATGTTCAGAGCCAAAATTTCGCTCCCTCTCATGAATATCGTTCATGCATGAAATTCTTTGTGAGATTTTTTTTCCTGCTCAGCCCACGCTATTCTACGCGCATACTTTGTCTAACTTAATCTCTACTCCTTTGTCATCTTCTCTGCAACGAACTAGCGAACTGATATGTTTTCGATTTTTCTTTTATGCATTTTTTTTTTGTATATCTCTAATCATGATCAATATTGAGTTTGTCATCAAGTATGTGTGAAATGTCCAAATTAATGATTATAACTTGATTCGCTGAGGAATACGGAGTGGATTTTTGTGAGAAAGTTATTGAGAACCTTTTGACATTGAAATATGTTTGTAGTTCAATCAATATATTGATTACGTAAGGACATTTCAGAAAAATAGTCCTAAGAATTTTTAAGCTAATTGTGTTTAGGAATTTTAGTTACTTGTGCTTTTATTAAAGATGCATCTAATTAGGTCCTGGATTTTAGTTTTTTAGTTTAAATATTAAGCACATTTCAGGAAAATAGTCTTAAGAATTTGTAAGCTAATTTTAGTTTATTGTGCTTCTTTTAAAGATGCATCTAATTAGGTCCTGGATTTTAATTTTTTAGTTCAAATATTAAGGACATTTTAGAAAAATAGTCCTAAGAATTTGTAAGCTAACAGTGTTTAGGAAATTTAGTTAACTGTCCTTGTATTAAAGATGCATCTAATTAGGTCCTGGATTTTAGTTTTTTAGTTTAAATATTAAGGACATTTCAGAAAAATTGTCCTAATGTTTACATTCTATTTCCTTCTTTGTAGTGTGCTAATGGAAGGAGATCGTGTTTTCGAGTTCGATGATTGGCGTAATTCGATGATCTATTGGAAAGGAAATTTTCAATATAAGGAAAAAATAAAAAGTTTCTTGTCGAACGCGCAATAGAAGAAGTTGAGGGGTGGTGTTTTCGGAAACTTTTTCCGATTACAAGGTGTGAAGTTCTGTGGTAAACTTATTCATTCTGTGTTGCTTCTAGAAATTGTAAGCAATGAATCGAATTCAATGACATTCAAGGTTTTTTATCATGAAGTGAAGTTTACACGTGAAGCGCTCCAGATAATTACTGGGTTGAAATGTTATTCTTCAGTGGACTTCAAAGTTTTGAGTGAAAGAGATAATAGGCTTTCGAAAGTCTACTTCCATGGAAAGGATATAATCGAGTTAGGCGATTTGTGACATTTTATTACTAGTCACCCATATGGTACAACTGCATCATTTGTAGGCAGCCATGACGATGCGGTGAAGTAGGCAATAATTTATTTTATTGAATCTGTGTTGATGGCGAAGCGCAAGAATCGGAATGTGTATGAGCGGGTAATGAAAATCGTAGATGAATATGAACTCTGCTCTTCTTTCAATCGGGTCTCTCTTTGTTATGAAAAGTTACTCAAATCATTGAAGAGTTGCTTGAATCCCAAACAAAATACTTCATACAACGAGAATGAGAATGAGAAAGAGAAAGAGAAAGAGAAGGATAGGTATACTATACTTGGCTTCCATTTCGCCTTCTGCATTTGGATTATGGAAGTATTCCCAATTTTTCAGGAAAAATAATTTGTGAACTTCATAGAATGTGTGTTCCCTTGGATGCTATGTTATTCAGATATGAAATCTTCACATTATGACACTCTATGTAAAAAGTACTTCCATAATGAAAAAAATGTTAATAGGATTACTAGCTATTTTTTTGTTGATGTGTTTTAGTTCTAAATACTTACATTTTTTTCTTATATAATAGTTGTATCAGTTGCTCGAGATGGTACCATTTCTTTCTTCTGAAGAATATGCAGAGCCCGCTAGTGTCCATGTGTCATTGTCTCATGATCGAAGTTCAATGCCTTCAACATAATTTGATGAAGTGTTTCTTAAGGAAATTGTTAACGTAGGTTTTCTATCTTTGAATACCATTAGTTTTTTATTTGCTTATTTTTGCTTAAGAGACTTTTTTGTTTTTATGGTTTTTAATTTAGAAATTATCGTAGAAGTTCAAAAAGGATATGCAGACAGAAAGTGCTAGAATACATCAAAAATTAGCTTTATCAGAAAAAAGGATTCAAAATAACATCAAGGTAACATGTGTTAATTTTCTGAGCTTCTAAATTTAAATTCAGGACTAGATATCCTTAATTTCTGCGCTTGTAACTCTAAGTTAAGGACACCAAGTCCTTAATTTTTGAGCTTGTAACTCCAAGTTTAAGACTTCCTGTCCTTAACTTTTGAACTTGTAACTCTAAGTTCAGGACTACATGTCCTTAATTTTTGTTCTTGTAACTCAAAGTTAAGGACTACCCATCCTTAATTTCTGTGCTTGTAAGTCTAAGTTAAGGACCAAGTGTCCTTAATTTGTGAGCTTGTAACTTTAAGTTTAGGACTACCTGACCTTAACTTTTTAACTTGTAACTCTAAGTTCAGGACTACATGTCCTTAACTTTTTAACTTGTAACTCTAAGTTCAGGACTTCATGTCCTTATTTTTTGAACTTAGAACTCTAAGTTCAGGACTACATGTCCTTAATTTTTGTGCTTGTAACTCTAAGTTAAGGAACACTTGTCCTTAATTTTTGTGTTTGTACCTCTATGTTAAGGATCAAGTGTCCGTAACTTATAAGCAGCTAACATTCAAATTCTTATTTTAAATACTATCTCATAGGCTTTAAAGAAAAACCTGGATCAAAGATTGATACTTTATTGAAGCTTCTTGACAAACCTCATGAAAGGAACATAGAGAGAGAACCTAGTGATCCAATTAGCAAAGATGCAGTTGTTGATCAATGTGATGATACATATGTGCATGTAGAAGATCATTATTGTATACTGCTAAAATTGAGGAGGCCGATTTTATGCTCGTTGCGACATTTGGTGTCCCATTTATGAAGGTTCCCTGATACGGCTTTGAGATCGACCTCGAGCCTACATCACGGTAGCCCTCGAGGTATTGTAGACTTCAGGCTGACAGGTTGGGGCGGCACGGAGATCGAGATGAACGTCTCTGCAATAAAGTACATCTCCATGTTCAGGCAATAGTGGATCTGATCAGTCATAGGTCCTTGTGATAAATGCTAAATGTACTATGTTAGCTCTCTTCCTCCTATATAAAGGGGGATCCTTATTGTTCAAAGGGATATACATTGAATACGAGATACAAAAACATCCTATATTCCTCTTTATTAGCTCATTTCCTTGTATTTATTGCTTTCTTTTACTTGTTCTTCATTTATTGCCATCATTGATCATAAATAGCACATCCCAAGGTCTGCAAGATCGTTATAGCTCCATCGACCGTTCAACCTAGGCTCGAGCCTCGGTCTCAGGGACCCCCGAGCTCGACATCGAGCCTTCAATTTAAGGCATTCTGGTTTACTTTCTTTTAACTTTTAATCGTTTTCTCACTGTTCCATCCTAATACATCTATCTATAATCACTCAATAACCGGTATTAAGATAAATTGCGTATTTTTAGAACCGCATAACTAAATATAATTGTAGTTACCATTTTCACGGTAAACAGCTCGGCGCCCACAGTGGGGCTAAAAATAATAGTGACTGTTTTAGTGTTGGTTCATTGAAAAACGCAAGTTATCTTTTTACACCTTTTCTTGTCCAAAGAATCTTCGATTTCAGGTCAGAATGTCTAACTCAGTAAGCACGTACGAAAGTAGAAGCTTTGAGGGTTTCAGGAGGAACGATGTGTGCATCCCGAATGACGGCGCACTGCCACCAGGACTTAGCGTTATAGAGGAGTCGGCCCCCAAGGGAACGGACTCAAGCAACGACCGGCGCGACGGCATCAACCTTCACACATGCTGGAACGCGCGTCGAAAAGACCCACGGGAGGAGCGAGACGCTACCGTTCAGGAGAATGGGGAAAACAACCTTCAAACAATATTCAAAATACAACAGGCACAACAAGGAGTGATTACCCGGCTACAGAACCATTAGAGAACCTCGAGAGCGCCAGCTACAGCCCCCCGAATCCGACTAATATCGGAAAGGGCAGGAAGTAAGGGACTAACGACCGAGCTTGTCGTCAGGATACTTGGAGACCACGCCAGAAAAATAGAGTTAAGGCTTTAAGAAATAAGGCCAGAACCACGGAATGGGAGGTATCGACCTTACATTGAAAGTCGAAAGAGCGCCACAAGGTCCAACGAGCCCCGAGCCAAATTAAACATAGACAGAAACAGGATAACAAACAAAGGTGGGTCCATTAGGGATTCAGAACCCTCCAGGGTGCCCCACTCAACCCGATACAACTACGGGAATGATGTTTCGGGCACCATATCGACCATGGGAGAAATCAGAGACACCAGATGGCCAAAGCTCATATCATCGGGTCTTTCTCAGAGAAACCCCAGCCTAATATGTGAGTTTCACAGTACTCACGGTCATCGAACCAAGGATTACAGACACCTCCCGAAAGAGGTAACCCGACTGGCTAGCAAAGGGTACCTACGAGGATTCGACTGCAGTCGGGTCACGGACCTCCCCCAGGGAGGAATGGTAGCCCGAAAGAATGAAGCAAGGAAGCCATCACTCCACACATATGATTGTTGAGGGAAACGGCGTCCCGCAAGGACCTATGATCAAGCGAGCAGAAGCGTAAGATGCGGCAGCTGGACAAATTCGGTGCCGTACACCCGAGGACATTCTTGAATTCAGTGACGGAAATCCCGAGACCCCGTCTCATGTGCGTAATAACGTGCCGGTAATTTATTTCCTTCCAAATAATGTTCAAATTAAAGCGCGTCCTTGTGGGTGCATGTAGCGCTGCCAGCGCAATCAGAACGAAAGTAGTGGAACAGCCAGGGATGCCCGGTTGCGTCGTGCCTGCTTCGCCAACTCTCAATGGGTTTAACACGGCCGGCGGGACAACTAGAGAAGATATATCCCCTAAAGAATGGTGGGGAAGACTTCCTCACTCCCCATACCTTCATCGCTCCCGAAGATTTGGACATAACTAAATCAACGATCGAGGAGCTGGAACATGCCGCCTCGTCCGGACAACCTCCATATCAAAAGGCATGACGGTGATTCTATCCGGAATAACCACCCATCGATTGAGTATTGACCCTTGGTTAAAACGAAAAAAAAGGCCATTTACGCTCGGTCGTATCGAAGGTAGCGACAAGAGGTGTGCTGGACGAGAGGTACAAAGTACGCAATTCCCTGTCTATCATGTGAGTCAAACACTGAGCGACGCACTCGGTGCATATTGCATGAACCTGAGTCGTCGGATCGATTAGACAAATTGCTCATCGAGCTCGGGGGGCACGATATTGAATATCAGCCCCGAACAGCTATCAAATCCCAGATTTTGGCGGATTTCATGGCCGACTTCGCGCCCGGCTTGGTGCCTGAAGTAGAGGAATAATTGTTATTAAAAACGGATGCATCATCCGGGGTATAGACCATGTTCGCCGATGGTGATTCCAACGCGAAAGGGTTCGTGTTCGGCATAGTCCTAAAGCCACCCACGGGCAATGTAATTAGACAATCCATAGAAACTGCAAAGCTGACTAACAATGAAGCCGAATATGAGGCTGTAATTGCAGGTCTAGAGTTAGCCAAAAACCTCGGGGTCGGGTGTATCAAGTCCAAGTATTATCCCCTCCCGGTTGTTAACCAAGTGAATGGGAGTTTTGAGGTCCGAAAGGACAGAATACAAAAAATAGCAAGGCTGACGCCTCCGAAAATTCGGAGGATGATGTGCTCCCTGGAGCCGTAGTAAAGTTAACGAGACCGATGATCAGAGATGGCCACGTCGAAATCAACTCTACCAGCCCGACCTGGAATTGGAGGAACAAGTACATAAAATTATCTGAAGGCAAGAAAGTTGCCCGCGGACCCAAAGAAGTCAAGAGCTCTCCGGACCAAGGCGGCCAGATTCTCATTCAGCGAGAATAACATCATCTACAGGAGAACCTTCGACAGACCCCCGACAGTGTGCCTGGGACCAGTTGGTACAGATTACGTGCTTCAGGAAATCCACGAGGGCACCTGCGGGAACCACTCAGATGCTGAGTCCCTAGTTCGAAAGGTGATCGGAGCAGGCTACTACTGGGTCAGTATGCAAAAGGACGCTAGGGAATTCGTCCGTAAATGCAATAAATGGCAAAGGTTCACCCTCATAATCCATCGGACCGGTGAACAACTATATTCGATCCTATCGCCCTGGCCATTCATGAAATAGGAGACGGATATCGTCGAACAGCTACCCACGGTGCCAGGTAAAGCCAAATTTATTCTGTTTATGAATAACTATTTCTCTGAATAGGTGGAAGCACGGGCCTTTGAAAAGGAAAAAAAAGCCATCGACTTCATACGGGACCACATCTTATGCCGATCCGGAATCCCCTCCGAAGTAATATGCGATAACGAAAAGCAATTCGTAGGAGGTAAAGTCATAAAATTCATCGAGGACCACATAAACAGAAGAATCTTATCAACACCCTACCATCCATGCGCCAACGGCTAAGCCGAATTCACAAACAAAACCATCATTCAGAACCTGAAGAAGAAGTTGGAAAGCGCGAAGGGCAGATGGAGGGAAGTGTTGCCCGAAGTCCTGTGTGCGTATCGAACCACTCCTAAAGGCAAGCACGGGGAAGACACCGCCCTCCCTAGCGTATGGATCCAAAGCCCTAATACCGGTCGAAGCAGGAGAGCCGAGCACCAGATCCAGGCATGCTCCAGAGGATTCAAACAATGAGGCTATGACCGTGGCCCCCGAGCTGCTCGATGAGAAACGAGAAGCTTCACTAATCCATATGGCTGCGCAAAAGCAAAGGATCGAGAGATACTATGACAGGAGAGTTAACCTTCGATACTTCGGAGTCGGGGACCTAGCCTTAAGAAAGGTCACTTTAAACACCAGAAACCCCAACGAAGGGAAGCCTGAACCAAGCTGGAAAGGACCGTACCGTGTCTTGGGAGTGATCGGCAAAAGGTCATACAAGCTCGGCACCTAGGCGAGCGAGCAACTCCCAGGAAATTCGGACATGTCCATGATCGAACAATACTACTGATGAGGTAATATTATGAACCCATCTCTTTTCACTTACTCAAAAACTAACCTCCCGCAGGTAACCTTCGGAGGACTCCATAACATCCGCCAACTTCAAAAGAAGCCCCTAGGGTAGACAAACGCAATGCACCCTTTTCATCCGATCGGGTTTTGGTCCCCGAAAAAAAGGTTTTTCACCAACAAGGTTTTCAACGAGGCAACATTTAGGCTCCCATCATAGAAGACCTATACAAACATTCGAGGCTCAACTACCGAAGGACACTGCCCCGAGGGAAGATGCCCCCGTTAAACAAGTCGGAATAAACCGAAGAGAGTTTTTTGCAGAGAAATAATGTAACGGGTCGAGGGGTCAAATGAGTCGCGCCTGCATAAGGGGATCGAGTCTGCAAGGGAGTAAACATGTATGCTTGCATCGGATTGTAGAAGGAATGTTTCTTCATCAAAACAGTTTTTGCAAGTTCAGGAAACAGTTATCATTAATATCCGAATAGTCAAGACCCGAGGTCGTAAGGCCCCAAGAGGGTAACCTCGGAAATGTGTGATACTGTAAGTCCTACGGGCGTGATCAAAATCCCAAGAGGGTGTACCTAAAATAACAAGAACACGGTCCCGACTTCAAAATCCAAGGCTATGTATTCGAACTTGTAAGACCCCTAAAAACGTACCCTCAAATATACACGCCGAGGATGAGATACTCGGGACTAAGGGATACAACCAAATATAACGACTACGATCGATGGGCTTCTGCCCAACAACACCAACAAGCGATTCGGGGACGCCCGACTATCGCCTTAAAAATCAATCCTTCAAAATTATTTCGGAAAGAACCGATTAAAACATGTTACCTCTAGTGTGAGCAAGGGCTTCGAACATTTTCATGCCAGCTCTCGAAAAAGGGTTTCGAACATTTTCATGTCATCTCTCGAAAAAGGGCTTCGAACATTTTCATGTCAGCTCGAAAGAAAGAATTTCTCACGTTCGTCGTAACGGCTCGTAATCGAGGCCCCTTTTGGGGCCGTCCAAGAGTCAGATGAACACAAGAAAACTCTCAGTAAATTTCTAAGAAATGAAAAACACAACCATATCAAAAGTCGCGTAAGTGCCTTAGAGCCAGCGCAAAAAAGCTTACGGGATAAGAAAAAAAACCTAAAGGGACAACGCCCTCGAGTCGTAACCCGGCTCGGGGACCGAGCCCGAAATGGTTAATTAAAAGTCGCGTAAGTGCCTTAAAGCCAGCGCAAAAAATCCTACAGGTTAAGACAAAAAACCTAAAGGGAGAACGCTATCGAGTCGTAACCCGGCTCGGGGACTGAGCCCAGAATGGTTAATTAAAAGTCGCGTAAGTGCCTTAAAGCCAGCGCAAAAAATCCTACAGGTTAAGACAAAAAACCTAAAGGGAGAACGCTATCGAGTCGTAACCCGGCTCGGGGACTGAGCCCAGAATGGTTAATTAAAAGTCGTGTAAGTGCCTTAAGGCCAGCGCAAAAAGGTCTACGGGTCAACCCCAAAACCTGAAGAGCCGATGAACTCAAGTCCTAACCTGGCTCAGGGACTGAGCCCAAAATGATCGACTACAAGTCGCCTGAAAAATTTCAAGCTAGCCCAGCGGGATAATCAAAGAACTCAAAGCGCGAATGAGCTCGTATCGCGACTCAGTTAAAAGAATGAGCCCTGGATGAAAATGCATAAACCTCCGGGCTAGCCGTAAAAGGACCACGAGTCGATTGGGAAAACGTATCAGTCCCAAAGAACGCCCAAGAGGTCAACACATGAAGATATGAGAAGTCGGCGAGGGTCGATCCAGGACTATCGCGAAATCTCTAAGCCAAGGCAAGTACCCAAAGAGTCCGTCCCGGGGAACAGACCTCGGGCCAATGGCCCTCATGGGCAAAACAATGGACGTAAAACGCGACCTGTGCTCGGACCTAACTCAATATAAAGCAAGTTACAATTTCCCCGCTCAAATTATATGTGCGGGCCTTAAACCTACCCACGCCTCCAAAGCTCAAGGTAGATGCCCAATCGTAAAGGTCGGAGGCTGCTTCGGGCCCGAGTGTGCCCTCGCACGAAAAGAAGTTACAAAGTCTCGAAATTATGCTTATCTTTTGAGAAAATGACGTCTCGATCTTTTATATCCAAAGTGGGTATCCACCCAGAGGCCGTCCTCGAAATTCTCAAAATATCTGGATCGAGGGAAAGTTTCCGCTCGGAGGATGTCAGTAGCCCCCCTTCATCACGGGGAAGCCGAGGTCCGATCCTCGTCAACCTTTAGGCAATCTGAGCTCCAATAGAGGGTTCGAAGTATTGATGAACGTGATATTGGTCATGATAAAAGTCAGATTTTCGGATCAATCACACACGCAGGATCACACAAACAAAAAGCAGAACAAGTTCCAACATCAGATCAAAAGGAAGAATAAATTTCTTATATTGATAGAAGATGTTTACAAGGACCACAAGGGGATCTTTACACAAAAAGGCATAAAACAAAGGCCTAATATACAGGCGAAAGCCTATCTTCCGGGGATACGCCCCGAAGATCCCTTCGCAAAGGACCTCTAGTCAGCACCTTCGGGCTTCCCGCGTCCAAAAGCGACAGCCGGCCAACATGTTCCTCTGCACCTTAAAAATCCCTTTTATTGGGTTCAATATACATGTCATGTCAATTTTCGTCCACCGATATACCGACGACATGTTCCTCCTCTTGAAGAACCCCTAGTGCTGCTATTAGGGAGCCCCTTCTCGGAATACCGAACCAAAGCGGGATGCCAATGTTACCTCCTCACCCGAGGGAGGCGGGAGGGGCGAAATACCACACTGGGTCAAAGATTAAAGAAGATGAACAGCAGTATAGGTACTTCATGCGAAGATGAGCAGCGGTATATGTACTTCACACACGAAAAGCCACTCAGGCCCTTCCCCGTTTCCTCGGGACGACAGTACCAACAACAACAGCAACAAAAACCCAATGTAACACCGACTGGTAGGGGAGGGCCTCGGTAAAAGGATCATGATCATGCTCAATTTGCCACCACCAAACGACCACGAGGGCATAGGCTTGCACTACGAGAATGGGAAACAGAGATGGGTGGAAAAGATTGGAGTTTGTTGGAGACAGGAAGAATGGACTTTGAAGAAAGGGAAACCCTATTTATAAAAGGCCGGTAGCCTCACTAAACAAGGCAATCAATTCCTATGGGGAAATCAACCGGAAGCTCCATCATTACTCCTCTTCTGGGAAAGTGAAGAGGCAGAGCAATCAATGCCCAAGAGAAACAGTTCGACGGGACGTTTCAAGTCACATGACAAGTTCACGACACGAGCACAAGTTCATCATAAAGGTACGGGGAAGTGCCCACATCGAAGCCGTTTCTTATAGTTTTATTATAAGAAACACGTGGGCTATCTGTATACGGCTAAATCGAGGAGGCCAATTTTATGCTCGCTGCGACATTCGATGTCTCATTTACCAAGGGTCCCTGATACGGCTTCGGGATCGACCTCGAGCCTACATCACGGTCGCCCTCGAGGTAAGGTAGACTTCGGGCTGACAGGCTGGGGCAACACGGAGATCGAGATGAATGGATCTACAGTAAAGTACATCTCCATGTTCAGGCAATAGTGGATCTGATCAGTCATATGTCCTTGTGATAAATGCTAAATGTACTATGTTGGCTCTCTTCCTCCTATATAAATGGGGACCCTTAGTGTTCAAAGGGATATACATTGAATACGAGATACAAAAACATCCTCTACTCCTCTTTATTAGCTCATTTACTTGTATTTATTGCTTTCTTTTACTTGTTCTTCATTTACTGCCCATCATTGATCATAAATAGCACATCCCAATGTCTGCAAGCTCCTTATAGCTCCATCGACCGTTCGACCTAGGCCTGAGCTTCGATCTCAGGGACCCCTGAGCTCGACATCGAGCCTTCGATTTAAGGCATTCTGGTTTGCTTTCTTTTAACTTTTAATCATTTTCTCACTGTTCCATCCTAATACATCTAGATATAATCACTCAATAACCGGTAATAAGATAAATGACGTATTTTTAGAACCACATAACCAAATATAATTGTAGTTACCATTTTCACAGTAAACAAGTATGAAAGCGATTATAGAGATGTGCAACTAGAAGATGAAACTGATATTGGCATCGAAATTCGGAAAGGTTAGATAAAGTTTTTGAATTTGTTGTCATTGAAATTTTATTAAATAGCGTAATACATATAAAAAAAATTGGGATTACAAATGTGTAGAATCTTTTGATGGAGTGGAAGTTCAAGATGGAGTAGAATGTTAAGATAAGGAAAATCCAAAAGAGACAAGTGTAACAGAAATAATTTGTAAATCTGGAGTGCAATCTTAGGATGTAGAAAATCCATTTGAACAAGTATAAGTGAGATTGTATGCAAATGTGTTGAAGGAATATATGATCTATCTACACCTCTCTCACTTAAAGAGAAATTTGGAAATCAAAATGATGCCAATCAAGGTTAGATAGAATTTTTATGATCCGTTGAATGTTAGTTTTAGTAAACTATTAGTAACAAGTATTAATTGTAAATGTTACAAAATCTTTTGAAGCTGCAAGGAAAGAAGAAGGAGTGGAATATCAAGATGATGAAATTTCAAAAGAGGGAAGTGGAGGACAATATCAAGACATAGAAAATACCCAAGGAACAAGCATAAGTGAGATTGTTTGTAAATGTATAGAAGGAACATATGATATCTCTACTCCTCTCTCTCTTACAGACAATATTGGAAGCCAAAAAAATGCTAGTCAAGATAATGATTTAACTGGCATGATCTTGACAGTTGCAAAAGGTTAGGCGGAGTTTTTTTTCATCTTATACATGTTTGTTTTAATCAAAAATTAGTAACAAGTACTAATTGTGTTAGCTCTTGTAAATATTTGCAGAATCTTGTGAACTTGCAAGCGAAGAACATGGAGAACAGTTGCAAGATAAAGAAAAATTCCATCTAACCTTGATTGACATCATTTTGATTTTAAAATTTCTTTTTTAGTGAGAGAGGTGTAGATAGATCATATATTTCGTCAACACATTTGCGTATAATATCACTTATACTTGTTCCCAATGGATTTTCTACACTCCAAATTTACAAATTAGTTTTGTTACACTAATCTCTTTTGGATTTTCCTTATCTTGACATTCCAGTGCATCTTGAACTTCCACTCCATCAAAAGATTCTACACACATTTGTAATCACAAAAATGTTTATATGTATTACGCTATTGAATATAAATTTCAATGACAACAAATTCAAAAACTGTATCTAACCCTTCCCAATTTTGATGCCAATATTAGTTTCATCTTCTAGATGCACGTCTCTATAATCGCTTTCATTATGATCTTCTACATGCACATCTATATCATCACATTGACCATCAACTACATCTTTGCTAATTAGAACATTAGGTTCTCTCACTATGTTCCTTGTATGGGGTTTGTCAAGAAGCTTCAATAAAGTATCAATCTTTGATCCTAGGTTTTTCTTTAAAGCCTGTGAGATAGTATTTAAAATAAGAATCAGAATGTTAGCTGCTTATAAGTTACAGGCACTTGGTCCTTAACATAGAGGTACAAGCACATAAATTAAGGACAAGTGTTCCTTAACTTAGAGTTACAAGCACAGAAGTTAAGGACAGGTAGTCCTGAACTTCGACTTCCAAGTTCAAAAGTCACATGTAGTCCTGAACTTAAAGTTACCAATTTAAACGTTAAGGACAGGAAGTCCTAAACTTAGAGTTACAAGCTCAAATGGTGTCCTTAACTTAGAGTTACAAGCACATAAATTAAGAATATCTAGTCCTGAATTTCTATTTAGAAGCTCATAAATTAAACACATGTTACCTTGATGTCATTTTGAATCCTTTTTTCTGATAAAGCTAATTTTTGATGTATTCTAGCACTTTCTGCCTGCATATCCTTTTTGAACTTCTCCGATAATCACTGAATCAAAAAACATAAAATAAAAAAGTCTCTTAAGCAAAAATAAGCAAATAAAAAACTAATGGTATTCAAAGATAGAAAACTCACGTTAACAATTTTCTTAAACAAGACTTCATCAAATTATGTTGAAGGCATTGAACTTTAATCTTGAGACAATGACACTTGCACACTAGCGGGCGCTGCATCTTCTTCAGAAGAAATAAATGGTACCATCTCGAGCAATTGATACAACTATTATATAAGATGGGAAACGTAAGTATTTAGAACTAAAACACATAAACAAAAAAATAGCTAGTCATCCTATTAACTTACTTTTTCATTATGGAAGTACTTTTTACATAGGGTGTCATAATGTGGAGATTTCATATCAGAATAACATAGCATCCGAGGGAACCCACATTCTCTGAAGTTCACAAATTATTTTTCCTGAAAAACGAGAATGCTTCCATAATCCAAACACAGAAGGCGAAAGGGAAGCCAAGTATAGTATAATTGTCCTTCTCTTTCTCTTTCTCTTTCTCTTTCTCTTTCTCATTCTCATTCTCATTCTCATTCTCATTCTCATAGTCTGAAGTATTTTGTTTGGGCAACTCTTCAATGAGAGAGCCCCAGTTGAAGAAGAGCAGAGTTCATCGTCATCTACGATTTTCATTACCTGCTCAGACACATTCTGATTCTTGCGCTTCCCCATCAACACAGATTCAACAAAATAAATTGTTGTCATTTCACCGCATCGTCATGGCAGCCTACAAATGATGCAGTTGTACCATATGGGTGACTAGTAATAAAATGCCACAAATCGCCTAACTCGATTTTATCCTTTCCGGGGAAGCAGACTTTCGAAAGCCTATTATCTATTTCACTCAAAACTTTGAAGTCCATTGAAGAAGAACATTTCAACCCAGTAATTATCTGGTAAACTTCACTTCATGATCAAAAACCTTGAATGTCATTTAATTCGAGTCATTGCTTACAATTTCTGAAAGCAACACACAATGAATAAGTTTACCACAGAACTTCACACCTTGTAATCGGAAAAAGTTTTCGAAAACACCATCCCTCAACTTCTTCCATTGCATGTTCGACAAGAAACTTTTTATTGTTTCCTTATACTAAAAATCTCATTTCCAATAGCTCATCGAATTACGTCAATCATCAAACTCGAAAACACGATCTCCTTCCATTAGCACACTACAAAGAAAGAAATAGAACGTAAACATTAGGACTATTTTCTGAAATGTCCTTAATATTTAAACTAAAAACCTAAAATTCAAGACCTAATTAGATGCATCTTTAATAGAAGAACATTTAAGTAAAATTCCTAAACACAGTTAGCTTACAAATTTTTAGGACTATTTTTCTGAAATGTCCTTAATATTTAAACTAAAAAACTAAAATCCAGGACCTAATTAGATGCATCTTTAATAAAAGCACAGTAAACTAAAATTAGGTTACAAATTCTTAGGACTATTTTTCTGAAATGTCCTTAATATTTAAAGTAAAAAAACTAAAATCCAGGACCTAATTAGGGGCATCTTTAATAGAAGCACAAGTAACTAAAATTCCTAAACACGGTTAGCTTACAAATTCTTAAGACTATTTTTCTGAAATGTCCTTACATAATCAATATATTGATTGAACCACAAACACATTTCAATTCCAAAAGGTTCTCAATAACTTTCTCACAAAAAATCACTCCTTATTCCTCAGCGAATCAAGTTATAATCATTATTTTGGACATCTCACATATACTTGATGACAAACACAGCATTGATCACGATTAGAGATATACAAAAAGAAAAATGCATAAAAGCAAAATCGAAAACATACTAGTTCGCCGGTTTACTGCAGAAAATATGACAAAGGAGTAGAGATTAAGTTGGACAATGTATACGCAGAGAATAGCGTGGGCTAAGCAGGAACAAAATCTCACAAAGAGTTGCATGCAGAAACGATTCATGAGAAGGAACGAAATTTTGGCTCTGAACTTAAATCGAGAGAAGCGTATAAAACAAGGATTTGGGAATAAAAGAAATAGAAGAAAGGGTAAAAATATCTTTTCATATTAATTTTAACAGAATAGTAGCTATTTTTTCTCAACATTAAAATTGATGGATAAAAAATAAACACACCTTATTTAGTGACTACCACGCGCCATTTTTACTTTCTGTTTTTGGAAGCCAATACCTGGCAAGTCCACATTCACATTGTCCCAAAACTCTTTAAGTTCCCGCTTAAGCCAACCTGGCAACTTTGAAAATTTGTTTCCAACTAAACACCAATTTCAGAGAAAAGTTTTCCGACTTTTGCAGAATTTTTAGAAACTAAAATTCATCCAAATACCCAAGAACTAACGCAAAAAGAAATCTCTAAAAATTCTCCATCACTCAATTAGATTTCAAACACATTATCAATGAATACGGAGGTGTCCTTATTGAGGAAGAAATGAGAAATAATAATACATTGTACGTATGCTAGTGGACAATGCAGAGAAGCTAAAATGCAGTATCCAACAATCTACAAAGGAATACTTGCAGTCAACAAGTTCGAGCTTCAGCTTTTTGCATTGCTAAAAGAAGTCATCCTTCCCAAAGATTATTGGGTTTGAAATAAAGCAAAATTTTAAGTCACTTATTAGCCTCCATACCAAGAGGATCCTCAATAAGAGATCCAAAAGGGTTCAAAGCTTTTCCTTCTCGCAATATCCAATCATTTGTTAATAGAGTCCCCTTTATTAATTCTCCTAGCAGGAAAAAATCATGGTGAAGACCTAAACAAACAACATAGTGCATCTCTCCCATAACAACCCCATTGCTAGAATCATATTGCGACTGTTATAAATCAAATAGACATTTAATCCGCGTAGAAGATAATCATATGACCACGTGTATGTTTTTGCTACCATTCAAAGTGCTAAGGCCACCCCTATCTATGTTTTGTAGCTACTCTGATTTTACCCTGTAAAAGTTGGTTTCCCTTCATGAAACTCAGAAATCAATTGATAAACTACTCAAGAAAGCTAAGGTAAGAGGTGATGTGGACTTTCCAAACAAAGAACACCACTGAGGAAGCTTCTTAAGTACTGTTTCAGTTGGGGAAGTAATTCTATCAACATCTGTCCTCAGTTTTAGCAAGGGTTGCTCTGTGTTGCTATCCTTCTTCTGAGACTTATGAGTATGATTGTTGGCCCAGAACAGCGTCAGACTGAATTTCCTTGGTGCCTTCTTCCCTCCTGAAAACTGAATCATGTGCCATCCGTCTGCATTGCTCTTGTCGCCAATTGGGACCAACTCCTCGGGACCGCCTGCACCAACATCAATCCCACAAAATTGGGGAAGAAAAGATCAGGAAAAACAGTGGAAAGAACAAGAACAAAATCCATTCTTAGCACAGGCTTTTAGTAATACAACTATGATCTATCATTACGTGCACCTATCTCAACTATAGAAAGAGCACTTCCGTTATTTACTACCTAGTCATTACTAGGAAGCTGTATAGATTAGGTCAAAATTCTCTCCACTAATTGTCCTAGTTCCTTATTGTTTTCTCTCCATTTTACTTGTGGACAAGTCAAAAATAGCATTGCAGACAAACACTCTGCTTCCAAGTATCCAAATGGCAGTTAGAGGCTTGGAGCTTTACTACCAAATGATAAAGAAACAACATAAGACTTACACAGGTTAATATATGTAGGAAGACAATCAATCTATTAGGTTTTTTTCTTTTGGTTTTCACTATTTATGGAGTATCCTATGCATAATACATGAAGCCTAGAGAACAACCTGATGCTGTTAAGCCCCTTTGAACCACAGGAAATATGGGAGAGTGTCAAAGCATGCTCAGGAGATAAGGCACCTGGCCCTGATGGCTTTTCTATGGCCTTCTTCATTCAGTAATGGGAGATTATAGGAGCTGATGTTATTGCTGCTGCCCAGAACTTCTTTGAACAAGGTCTTTTTGAGAAGAGCTTTAATGCTACTTTTGTGGCATTAATTCCTAAAAGAGTGGGTGCTAAAAGGATTACAGACCCGTCAGCCTGATAGGCAGTGTCTATAAAATCATCTCAAACTCTTAGCAGATAGGCTTTAAAAGGTGGTTCACAAACTGGTGGATGGCCAACAGATGGCTTTCATTAAAGGAAGACATTTAATGAAAGCCAGATAATTGATGCAGTATTAAGAGCTAATGAGTGTGTTGACACTAGACTGAAAATCAAAATTCCAGGGATATTATGTAATTGGATATTGAGAAAGCTTATGATCACTTGAATTGGAACTTCTTAATCCTAGCTCAAATGGGTTTCAACAACAGATGGATCAGTTGGATCAAGTACTGTATCAGCACAGTGAACATCTCAGTAATCATAAATCGCTCTCCAACTGGTTTCCTTTCTTCCCAGAGAGAGGCTTGAGACAGGGAGATCCTTTATCCCCCTTCCTCTTCATCTTAGCAATGGAAGATCTAAATAGTATGTTGAAGACTGCAGAAATGCATGAATAGACCAGAAGCTTCAGAGTGAATGCAAGGGCAGTTAATAGTATGGAGATCTCTCATCTGCAATATGCAGATGACACGCTGATTTTTTGTGATGCTGACAAGGATCAACTAACTATGCTTAGGGTCATCTTTATACTGTTTGAAGCCACTTCTGGTCTGAACATTAACTGGAATAGAAGTAATTCCGAAGGTAGCAGACATTCATAATCTAGCTGGAGTTTTGGGTGGAAGGATAGAAGAGGTACCCACTATATACCTGGGGATGCCACCGGGCGCAAAGAACAAATCAAAAGGGATATGGTATTAGAGAAATGTGAGAAGAAATTGACCAACTGGAAGAGTCAATATCTATCACTCGGAGGGAGACTAACTTTGATCAATAGTGTGTTGGATGCCTTACCCACCTACGTGATGTCCTTATTTCCAGAGCTTGCAAATGTGCTAAAAAGACTTGATGTGCTTAGAAGAAACTTTCAGTGGGAAGGTAACAGTGAAAGAAAGAAGTTTCATTTGGTTAGATGGAAGAGTTTGACAGTCAGCGAAAAGGAAGGGGGTCTGGGAATTAGAAACTTGAAGGTGTAGAACCAAAGCTTGATGATGAAGTGGTTTGTGGAGGTTTGCTTCAGATGAGAACTCACTACGGAAAGAGGTCATCAAACCAAAATATAGGATGGGAGGTAATTGGACATCAAAGCCCTGTAAGCACTCCCTATGGGGTCAGTGTGTGGAGATCTATAAGAAATTACTGGCCAGCTTTCAGAAGAAAGTCTAGTTACAAAGCAGGTAATGGTATGAAGATTTCTTTTTGGGAGGATAACTGGTTAACTCAGGAACCTTTAAAGCAACTATTCCCAGATATATATAACTTATATCAACAGCAAGAGACAACAGCGGCTGGTGTATGGTCAGAACAAGGGTGGAACCTCGACTTCAGAAGGTTATTAAATGACTGGGAGATGATCAGATTTCAGAATTCTACAATGTTTTGGCACAATTCAGAGGCACTGTTGCAGCTGAGGATAACATGGTGTGGAAGGGAGATAGTAAAGGTATCTTCTCAGTTAAGTCAGCTTATAAGGAATACAACCTATCAAACAACCAGGTTGGGTGCTGGCCTGGAAGATGATTTGGAAAGTTAAAATACCCCATAAGGTGGCATGTTTCACTTGGATTTTGGCTAAAGAAGCTGTCTTGACTCATGTAATCTGGTAAAGAGAGGCTATCAACTGTGCTCTAGACGTTACTTATGTGGAGAAGAGGCAGAGACAATAAACCATCTCTTTTTACACTGCAATTGGACTGACCATCTTTGGAAAATTTTCATCAACCTAAGGGGAATCAGATGGGTGATGCCTGGAAGAATAGTTGATGTTATAAAAAGTTGGAGCAGGGATGGCAACCTATCCGGTCAGAAGAAGGGATGGAAGATTGTGCCAGCATGCATTTGGTGGACAGTTTGGCTAGAGAGAAATCAAAGATGTTTTGAAGACTTACACAGTTCCATTCAGAAAATGAAGATGAACTGTCTAGTCTTGTTCTATTTTTGATGTAAAGAAGTAAGCATAGAAGAAGCAGACTCTATTTTTGATGTCCTAGATTTTTTGTAAGATGACACACATCTAGGACTTTATTTCTTCTCTCTTTTGTAATTCTGGAGACTTCACAACTTGTGTATTTCTCCCTTTATATATAAAATAAAATTATTACCATTATAAATAAATAAATATATTTATAAAAGGATAATGCATCTATTCTTGGCTATGAATATTATGCAGGTGTAACAATACACTTTGTGTACTTTTACAAATGATCAGTTTCATTCAACAATTTGAGACCTAGGATTCTTGTGGTTAGGAGGCTCTTCTCAGTGCTTCACCTGGTTGTGCTCCAAGGTGTTTGGTATCTATACGGTTAGCTTAGCTAACAGAGTATTTTAGCATAAAGGTTATCACCTTGCTCTATGTCTCTAAATAAGTTCCAAACTAAAAACGTTGTTCTTAATGATTAGCTAGGCTTCCCAATTTCTCTTGTGACATATATGCCGAGATTTGACCTACTTGGCATATTTTGACTTATTCAATACAAGGTGAAACAGTGATGGCCTATCTTGACCATAATCTTCCTTTTTGGGGCTAAATTGAATAATGGCCAAATCAGTGTTATCAAAGGCAAAAAGCGCAAAAAAGCTCTAAGGTCCAAGGGGCTTTAAGCGCAAAGCACAAATAAAGCGCGGGCTCTTGTGAAAAAAGGCGCAACGGGAACAAAAGTACACACACACACACACACATATATATATATATATATATATATATATATATACATAGTCCAAGACTAGTAATTATAAGCATGAATAACAAATATATGGACAAAGAAATTGGAAAAAAATTACGATAACGTGAAATATCAATTGTTTAATGTTGCCTTTTTAGGATTACGCTCACTGGCAAGGAAAAGTATGCCTCGGAGCCTTGATGCAATACTAAAGCGCCCACAAAGCGAGGCGAAGCGTTCAACATGTTTTGAGCCTCGTTTTAGGGCTTAAGCACGCTTTAAGCGCGCCTTTGATAACACTGGGCCAAATACATATGCAGCCCCTCAACTTGCTTGATTTTTCCATTTAGACACCTAAACTAAGTTATCTTCCTATTGAACACGTTAACTCAAGTATTAATGTGCCTATTAGACACACACTGATGACATGGCAGTGTGTGTGCATCTCACACCAAAACAGAGCGTGAAGGACCCACAATTTTAATTTTAATTTTAATTTTATTTCTCTTTTCCTTCATCTCTCCCATTGACAGCAATTTACACCACCAAAATCTCTGCCAGCTTGCCTTCATTACCACATGCAAAAAGGAAATAGCACATCAGAAAGTACTTCTGATTTAATAGCATGAATAACCAAATTTCTACATAATCTTTTCTCCCCAACTCTCTCAATGTTAACTCCGAAAGCATTTGCTATACAACCTACAAAATCTCCAGCAACTTTACTTCCATTACAAAAAAGAGCATTACTTGGGCATTTTTTTGCTTATATCTACGATGAATTTTTCCTTTTGGAGTTCTAGGAAAAAAATCTTTTACTTTCATTGCAAAATCTTAGGCAATGTCGCTTACTGCTGCGATTTTAACTGAAAAATAGTGTTTCAAAGTATCGATTGTGGTTTGAATGAATTCCTCAACGTTAATGGCAGCAGTTACTAATTAATAGAGAGGCTTCTTCTTCCTCGACCTCCGCAGCGGATAAAAATGGTGTTTGGAATACATCAGATAGTCGAGGATGAGAAAGAGATCACCAACAAGGATTTTCGGTGGTCGAAGATGGTCTCAGGCGAGATGGATGGTGGCAACGGGAAGAAATAAATTAAGGAAGGAGAGAGCGAGACATTCTGGAAAAATATTGAAGAAGCTCTTTTTTAAATTAAAAATACACGTGTCATATGTTGATTGGCCTTTTTCTGTCATGTCAAGACGTTTGAGACTCACGCATTTTGTTGCATTAAGATGTTTCCATTAAGTTCCCAATAGGCACATTTCAACGAACATTAAGTGTTTAATAGTTTGTTCCCTTCGAGTTTGGACCTTTGCTTAATTTGTGGTGGCATTCTTTCCTTCTAGACATCCGTAGGTGTAGCGGCTGTGGTTTGTAATGACAGTGTAGGGTCATGTCCTCGGGGAGGGCGGGTGGTGGGGCTGGGGGGTAGGGCAAGGGACAGGGGGCGGGACGGGGCCCAAGAGGGGAAACTCTAAGGTCCGTTGGGGCTTTAAGCGCAAAGCGCAACTAAAGCGTGGGCTTTAATGAAAAAAAGGCGCAACTGGAGAAAAAGTAAAAATATGTATATGTAGTCCAAGACTAATAATTATAAGCATGAATAACAAATATAATGGACAAAGAAATTGAAAAAAAATACGATAAAGCAAAATATCAATTGTTTAATGTCGCCTTTTCAGGATTATATTCATTGACAAAAAAAAGTATGTCTTGGAGCCTTGATGCGACACTAAAGCGCCCACAAAGCGAGACGAAGCGCTCAACGTGTTTCGAGCCTCGCTTCAGGGCTTAAGCGCGCTTTAAGCGCACCTTTGACTACACTGGGGGAAAGAGGAGCAAGGGTGCCTATAGGTTGAGAATTGGCTCGTGGAATACAGGGACGTTGACGGGTAAGTCTACAAAGCTGGCGAAAATTCTCCAAAAGAGAAGGTCAGCATAGCGTGTGTTCAGGAAACAAGGTGGGTAGGATCGAAGGCGAAAAATGCGTACGGGTATAAGTTATGGTACTCCGGAGGCGTGAAGGGAAAGAACGGAGTGGGTATTTTGGTGGATAAGGAGCTCAGAGAGTCAGTGGTAGAGGTTAAGCGGGTAAATGATAGGTTGATGACGATTAAGTTAGTAGTTGGAGGGAGCACTATGAATGTCATTAGCGGTTACGCGCTGCAAGCGGGTTTGGACGAGGAGGTTAAAAGGCGCTTCTGGGAGGTGCTGGATGAGGTGGCGCGGGATATTCAACCTACGGAGAAGTTATTTATAGAAGGGGATTTCAATGGTCATATTGGGACGTCTACTGGGGCTAGGGGTGGGCATTCGGTATTTCGGTTCGGTATTTAAGAATTTCGGTTCGGTATTCGGTTTATCAATTGTGTAAATCGAATACCGTACCAAATTAGTTCGGTACGGTTCGGTATTTATTATTTTGGTTCGGTACGGTTTCGGTAAAGTATTCGTTTTATGAATACCAACGCAAATATCCTCTTTATACCCTTCGCCAAAAGAGCACATATAGTAGAAAATATCTTTTGGCAAGAACAAACGATAATAATTAAGAAGATGCAGTAATTACTAAGGCTAAAACATAATAGAAAGTGAACTAACACCCAAAATGCCTTAAAACGCTACAAAAGCTGTTGCATTTAGAAACAGCTCTATAAACGCTACAAACGCTACATCACATTCACTGTGATTCACAGCAGTCTAGAACAAGCACAAGAAGTACCAACTAGGAATTACATTGGGCTGGGCTTGGGGCGACGGGAAATGGGAATTACATTGGGTTGGACACTAGGTGTGTTAGTATAGGTAGGGTCCAAAAAAATATATACTTAAAATTTCGGTATATTCGGTATACCGAATTTTTAAAATTGTAATACCGAAAACCGAACCGAAATACCGAAATACCGAAAAATTAATACCGAATTATACCGAAATACCGAAATAACCGAACCCGAAATACCGAATTAATTCGGTTCGGTTCGGAATTCAGTTTTTCGGATTTTATGCCCACCCCTAACTGGGGCTATGGCGAGGTGCACGGTGGCTTCGGCTTTGGGGATAGGAACGGAGGAGGAACTTCACTGTTGGATTTCGCTAGAGCTTTTGAGTTGGTGATTGTGAACTCTATTTTTCCGAAAAGGGAGGAGCATTTGATTACTTTCCGGAGTATGTTGGCTAAGACTCAAATTGATTATCTCCTCCTCAGGAGGTGTGATAAGGGGTTGTGCAAGGATTGTAAGGTGATCCCGAGCGAAAACCTTGCGACAAAACATAGGCTCCTGGTGATGGACGTCGGTATCTGGATAAAGAGAAAGAAGAGGTCTGCACGGGGTCAACTGAGGATTAGGTGGGGAGTTTTGACTAAGGACAATGCGCAGGAGTTGGAGAGGCGGCTGACGGCTATGGGGGCCTGGAAGAGTGGTGAGGATGCTAGTGTTATGCGGACGGCAACGGCGGATGGCGGATGGCGGATTGTATACGGGAGGCGGCGAAGGAGGTGTTAGGGATCTCGAAGGGCTACTCTGGCGGGCACAGCGCTGACTGGTGGTGGAATGTCGTGGTCCAGGGTAAAGTAGAAGCAAAGAAAGCGCCATACCTTAAGTTAGAGGAGAGCGAACAGAGAAAGTTATAAGGAAGCTAGGAGGGAGGCAAAATTAGCGGTAACGGGGGCTAAGACTGCTGCGTTTGGTCGGCTGTATGAGGAACTGGGGCCCAAAGGTGGGGACAAGAAGTTATTTCGGCTGGCCAGAGCGAGAGAGAGGAAGATTCGTGACCTGGTCGAGTTAGGTGCATCAAAGACGAGGAAGGTCGTGTTTTGATGGAAGAGGCCCGGATTAAGCAAAGATGGCAGTCGTACTTTCATTAACTGCTGAACGAAGAGGGGGACAAAAACATCATGTTAGGGGGATTGGGGCACTCTGAGAGGCACCGAGACTTTAGGTAGTGTAGGCGTATTAGGGTTGAGGAGGTAGTGGGAGCGATGCGTAAAATGAGTCGGGGCAAAGCGACCGGACCAAACGAGATAGTAGTAGAATTTTGGAGGTATGTGGGTAGAGCAGGCTTAGAGTGGCTGACAGGGTTGTTTAATGTTATTTTCAGAACGAAAAGGATGTTAGATGAGTGGAGGTGGAGTACGATGATTTCGCTGTACAAGAACAAAGGTGATATCCAGAATTGTAACAACTATAGGGGTATCAAGTTACTGAATCATACCATGAAAGTTTGGGAGAGGGTGGTGGAAGGAGGGTAAGGAGGGCGATGTCTATATCATAGAACCACTTCGGGTTCATGCCGGGTCGTTCTACTACGGATGCTACCCATCTTATTAGGAGGTTGGTGGAACAGTACAGTGATAGGAAGAGGGATTTGCACATGGTGTTTATTGACCTAGAGAAGGCGTATGACAAGGTCCCTAGGGAAGTTCTTTGGAGATGCCTGGAGGTGAAAGGTGTACCGGTAGCTTATATTAGGGCGATAAAAGATATGTATGATGGAGCTACGACTCAGGTTAGGACAGTGGGAGGTGACTCAGAGCCTTTTCCGGTGGTTACGAGTTTACAAGGATCTGCGCTCAGCCCGTTCTTATTTGCCCTGGCGATGGACGCACTGACACACCATATTCAAGGGGAGGTGCCTTCGTGTATGTTGTTCGATGATGATATAGTTCTGATTGATGAGACGCGAGGCGGCGTTAACGAGAGGCTAGAGGAATGGAGGCAAGCCCTGTAGTCTAAAGGTTTCAAGTTGAGTAGGACCAAGACGAAATATTTGGAGTGTAAGTTTAGCGACGTTTCGGGGGAAGCGGATGTGGAAGTGCGGCTTCACTCACAAGTCATTCCTAAGAGAGAGTTTCAAGTACCTAGGGTCTATTATACAGGTGATGGGGAGATCGACGGGGATGTCACGCACCGTATCGGGGTGGGGTGGATGAAATGGAGGTTAGCGTCTGGAGTCCTATGTGACAAGAATGTACCACCGAAACTTAAAGGTAAGTTCTACAGAGCGGTGGTTAGACCAGTCATGTTGTATGGGGCTGAGTGTTGGCCTGTCAAGATTTCACATATGCAGAAGATGAAAATAGCATAAGTGAGGATGTTGAGATGGATGTGGGGGCACACTCAGATGGATAAGATTAGGTATGAGGTTATTCGGGAGAGGGTGGGCGTGGTTCCCGTGGATAACAAGATGCGTGAAGGGAGGCTTAGGTGGTTCGGGCACGTGCGGAGGAGGAGCTCAGATGCTCCGGTTAGGAGGTGCGAGCGTTTGGTTCTGGCAGTTACGAGAAGAGGTAGAGGGCGACCCAAGAAGTACTGGGGCGAGACATGGCGCATCTTCAAATTTCCGAGGACATGGCCTTTGATATGAAGGTGTGGAGGTCGAGCATTAGGGTTGTAGGTTAGAGGGTAGTCGAGCGTTTCTCCTTGCTGCACCGTCTGGTCTGATAGTGTTTTGTCTAGGACTGCTAGCGATTTTTGTTGTGTTTCATAATTTATTTTATTTTGTTTTTTTGTTGTTGATGTTGTCTTTCACATTTTGGCCTTTCCATTTATTTGTTGTATTTTACGATGCTAATACTATTTCTCTAGTTTCTGTTGTGGTTACGAATCTATTACCTGTGAGCCGAGGGTCTCCCGGAAACAGTTTTTCTATCCCTGCGGGGTAGGGGTAAGGTCTACGTACATTCTACCCTCCCAGACCCCACTAGTGGGATTCTAGTGGTGATTGTTGTTGTTGTTGTTAAGTGTTTACTAGGAACTACTCTTAGTTCAAGTGCTTAAATGAAAAACCTGGGCAAGTTTAAGCGGCCGCATATGTATTTGGCCTTGAATAATTAAAGGACCAAGAGCAGAAAGAGAGAACTATTACCACTATAAAAGAGAGAGAGAGAGAGAGGTATTTTCCACTATCCGGTACTAGTACTGAAGCTTGGTTGTAGCGACTTGCATCAACTGTAGACATGATCCAACCAAGTTTATAAAGTTGTTGCATCTCTAATTATAGACATGATTGAACCCAAGGTCACAAAATGTCTCTCTATCTCTCTCTCACCCCTCCTCTCATCTGCACCCTCTTTAGAACAGCATTTTACGGTCTTTTTCTCAACTTATTTTGCTAACTTGTCCCCTCATCTAGACCTGCACCAGAATGCAGTCTAGAGAGCATGAGAGGCATTGAGCTATAACTACAAAAAATTCTTATTCTCATCTTACTAAACCGTTTCTAGTGAGCATTGGTTTAAGAGAGTGAATTTTTGCGTATCTGACGGGGTAAGGACCAAGGACATGAAGTATGTGGGCTAGATCGTGTAATAGATCTTCTGTTCTTCCAAACATTATATTACATTTAGTTAGTATGAGGAACAATTTTAACTACAGGAGAAACTAAGAACAAATGATGGAATATTCCTTAGTATGATGCACAACTTGAGCCAAACGAACTCCTCTAAATTGTTTTCTACTACGTCAAGAAGACTACATGAGAAATATTTAACTCTCAATTCTGAGTGGAGACATCAAAAATTGGAAATAATTTGGAAAAAGCACAAAGTAGGACACCACAAAGTCAGACCAGCCTAAAATTATAGAATTAACAGAACCCCTGGATCCTTTGTTTAGCATGATATGATACTGGCCAGGCCTCAACTACAATGAGAGTATAACAGACAATAACAACTACTACTACTATGCCTCAGCCCAAAACAAATTAGGTCGATTATATTAATCCTTAATTCTTCATTGAGCTTAATTCATATCATCATACCAAATAAGATAAAAGTAAAAAATACGCTAAATTTATATATATAATAAATAGTAGTAACAATAATAATAAAAATAATAGAAGTTCTATAACAAGTCTAAACCACATCCCAACTAGCAGATATCACCTATACCGATCATTTTCTTCCATTGTACCCTATCTTTAGCGAAGCCTGCATCGATTCCAAAGATTTGTAGGTCGTTCAACACAACTTCCTTCTATGTGATTTTAGGTCTACCTCGTCCTTTTTTAACACTTTCATTCACCATAGTTTCACACATATGGACCGGTGCATCTGTAGATCCATGCATGATCTACAGGACATGACTAAACCATCTTAAGCGACCTTCTCTCATTTTATCCTCAATACGTACTACTTGCACCTACGGGTGAATATGGTTATTTCTAACATTATCTAATCTTGTATGACCACACATTCATCAAGGCATCCGCATTTCTGCAACACTCATCTTGTGGATATGTTGAACTTTAGCAGCCCAACATTCATTGCCATATAACATTGCTGGTGTTATAACTTCTCTATACGACTTACCTTTCATTTTGGTAGGGATCTTTCTATCATATAACACCCTGGAAGCACTTCTTCATTTCAACCATCCTGTTTTAAACCTATGAGTATCTTCTTTATTTATCACTGCATTCTCTTGAAACAATGAGTCAAGATATCTTAATTGCCTGCATTTTGCAACGCAATCCCATCTAGTCTCACCTCAAATTTGCTAGTCTCATAATGACTAAACTTGCGTGCATGTATTCAGTCTTGTTTCTACTTATCCTAAAACCCTTGCTATCTAAGGTGTTTCACAATGTAACTGAATCTTTTTGCGCTTCAAGTTCTACAACAACAACAACAACAACAACCCAGTATAATCCCACTAGTGGGGTCTGGGGAGGGTAGTGTGTACGCAGACCTTACCCCTACCCTGGGGTAGAGAGGTTGTTTCCAATAGACCCTCGGCATCCTTCCCTCCAAGAACTCCCCACCTTGCTCTTGGGGTGACTTGAACTCACAACCTCTTGGTTGGAAGTGGAGGGTGCTTACCATCAGAGCAACCCACCTTGCGCTTCAAGTTCTATGGACAAATATTTGAGACAGCTCATGTGGGGTGGATTTTAATAGAGGGCAATATTACCTCTGAAAATCCCAAAAATATGACAGCTAGTGAAACTTAACTAATTTATTTGTCCAAGGAGATAAGGTTAAGGTAATGACAACCTTCACAAGTATTAGTAAGTACCTTTCAACTGGAAATCCTCGATCTCATCAGTGTTGATGCCCAGAGTCCAGCGTGTGGATACTTTAGTGTCAATGGATACATGAGTAACTCTATTGTCACCCTTGGTATCATTCTCAACATGAATCAGAGGAATATCTAGCTCATGCCAGCCAATATTAGCATTCTTGTCGCTCCAACAACCATATTTGACCGAAAATGTTACAAAATCAAGAGGCTCATCAGTACCACAAACAAATCCTTCTCCAATCTGTTCAACCTCCTTTATTAGATTTCCTGGAGTGGTTGAAAACAAGGAGATGCGAGAAACTGGTTCTTGCTTTTTGCCATTAGCTCCTCTCATATCTACAACATGCACAACCTGGAAAAAGTGGTTCAAATATTCATCAGATTTTCTATGCTACCTCTGTGCAAATTCCATTATCATATACTAAGTAGTATTTGAGGAGAGTTGTACCATAAACTAGAGATAATATTAACTTTCTGCAAGCTACATTTGCCAAGGATATAAGTAGGTCCTATGCAAAACTTTTGAAGTAACATATGCCTCACATTTTCACATGAAGGCGTTTGACTATGCACATAGTTTATTATATTAACATGATATGTAATATATTTAGTAACTGTAGAAGAAAATGTTAAACCAGTAGGAAGTTAGTGTCATAAGGAAGATATGACGGGATCAATAGATATGATGACCAAACAATTCAATTAATTATCGTTAGTCATTGTTGTTTCATTAATGAAGTTTTTTTTTTCCATTTCAAAAAAAAAAAAACAGTTGGAGCGTCTCACGGCCGTTCCCACTTTTTCGTGATGAAGATAAATATTTTATTGATATAATGGGAACCATCTTATAAGGAGATTGGTGGGGCAGTATAAGAAGAGGAAGAGGGACTTGCATATGGTGGCTAAAGATGTTCCTGTGGCGTACACTAGGGCGATTAAGGATATGTATAATGGTGCTAAGACCCGGATTAGGACAGTGGGAGGAGACTCAGGACACTTCCTAGTCGTGAAAGGAATGGCCAGGGATCAGCTCTTAGCCCGTTCTAATTCGTGGCAATAGATATATTGACGTGTCACATTAGGGGAAGGTGACATGGTGCATGTTATTTACATATTACATTGTGCTAATTGACGAAACGCGATGCGGAGTAAACGTAAGGCTAGAGGTATGGAGAAAACCCCTGGAGTTCAAAAGCTTCAAGTTGAGCAGGACTAAAACCGAATACATGGCGTGCAAATTCAGTGACGTAACTGAGGAAGTTGAGGTGGAAGTGAGGCTTGATACACAAGTCATCCCCAAGAAAGAAAGTTTTAAGTACCTAAGGTCACTAATCCAAAAGTAACATAGAGATTAACGAGGATGTCACGCACTATATTGGAGCAATGTAAATGAAATGGAGGCTTGCTCTTGGTGTCTTGTGTGATAAGAATGTGTCACCTGGAATTAAAGGGAAGTTCTACAGAATGGTGGTTAAACCGACTACGTTGTATGGGGCAGAGTGTTGGTCAGTTAAGAAATCTCATGTCGATAAAATGAAAGTAGCGGAAATGAGGATGTTGAAATGGATATGTGGGCATACTAGGAAGGATTGGGTCAGGAACGAACGTGGGGTGGGTCCGTGGAGGATAAGATGCGAGAAGTGAGGCTGAGATAGTTCGGGCATGTGATGAGGAGATGCACTAACGCCTTAGTGAAGAAGTGTGAGAGGTTAAATATGATGGGTCAAAGGAGAGGTAAAGGAGAGGTAAAGGGAGGCCGAAGAAGTATTGGGGGAGGTGATTAGGCAGGACATGGAGCTTCTTCAGCTTACTGAGGACAAGACCCTTGATAGGAAATTGTGGAGGTCGAGAATTAGGATAGAAGGTTAGTAGGTAATAATAGAGCTTTCTTATAGCCCGTTTGGTCAAGCTTCTAAAATCAGCTTATTTTGAGAAGTGTTTTTCTCAAAAGTACTTTTAAAAAAAGTGTTTTTGGTGAGAAGCAGTTTGTGTTTGGCTAATTAATTTGACAAGCACTTTTAAGCAGTAATTAGTGTTTGGCCAAACTTTCGAAAACTGCTTCTAAGTGTATTTTTCTCAAAAGTGCTTCTCAGAAAAGTGCTTTTGGAGAGAAGCTACTTTTTTCTGCTTCTCCAAAACTGCTTCTGCTTCTCCTCAAAAGCACTTTTTTTCCTTCCAAAAGCTTGGCCAAACACCTGAATTTTTGGCCAAAAGTGCTTTTGGCCAAAAAAAGCACTTTTGGCCCAAAAAAAAGCTTGGCCAAACAGGCTATTAATATTACTCTTGTTTTGTCGTATTCTTGGATGTCTATCACTATCAGATGTTGCTTCTGCTTTGTTTTGTTACTATTTTGTTGTTATTGTTGTTTTTCCATGACTCTTTCATTACTATATCTCTCTGTTGCCTTAATGCTCGACTATGTTGGCATGAGCCGCGGGTCTATTGGAAACAGACTCTTTACCTGCACAAGGTAGGGGTAAGGTTGTGTATACTCGACCCTATCTATACCCCACTTGTGTGATTACACTGAGTTTGTTGTTGTTGTATTGATATGATGGGAACAAACCCTGCATACAAAGTGTATACAAAAAGTAGTCTATACAAATGCATTCAATCATCAAAACTGATAGGATATCATAAGTGTTCAACAGTTCTTTCAACTTATGGATAAAGCAAGGTAGAGATTGGCACATTAAATGTGTTTAAGATATTACTCCTACCATTCAATTAAAACTGATGGATAAGAATGAGCTCAGTGTGATTACATCAAGATTTGTTAAGTTGAAGTTTGCATGGAAGATGTTCATCAACTTACATTTACAGCTCTGGCAGTATCTTCAGTAAACGGCGGAACAACACCTAGTTGAACCATTGCGAGCGAGATGCCAAACAGAATACAGGTCACTGTAATAAGTGGCACCTTTGCACCTGAAACTCAAAATGAGACTTTGATTTAAAGTTGTGCTTCACACCAAATAATAGCTACACCTAAAGGTATTTCTATGAGATTTTAATTGCACTCACTGCAAAGTTAAGTAATTAACTTTAGATGAGATTCTTTATCAGTCGTGTGGTCTTCTTGCATCTGTTTCGATGGAGGAAGGGGAAGGGTGGATGAGTAGATGGATCCTGTAATAGGAACCTGGCGATTGTTTGTCTGGATTATGAAGGTATCTACTTTTTGGACAATGCTAAAGGCTAATATGCCACTCTACAACAACAACAACCCAGTATAATCCCACAAGTGGGGTCTGGGGAGGGTAGTGTGCACGCAGACCTTACCCCTACCCTAGGATAGAGAGGTTGTTTCCAATAGACCCTCGGCATCCTTCCCTACAAGAACTCCCCACCTTGCTCTTGGGGTGACTCGAACTCACAACCTCTTGGTTGGAAGTGGAGGGTGTTTACCATCAGGCTAATATGTCACTCTGCAATTTTAAATACTCACCTCTGTTAACACACTTTCCTTATTAGTCCGTTCCAAAAGAATAACACATTCTATAGAAATTTTTACCAAAACCATCCCTATAGTTTCACCTCAACTTTCACATCCGTATAATATTCCACTAAACAGGAATCATCCCTTACGTTTCCAAAACTTAACCAAAAACATCCTTTTTCTCAACTTCTAACAGAAACTTGTATAACCACAAAACTGATATAGCCCCACAAAGCTTTTACCATTTGTACTTAAAGACTACAAGTTTCAAAAGTCTTTTTTTCCTCAAACACCATGCAGAGTAAGCATGTGTCATATAAATTGTAACGGAGCGAGTACATGTTAAGTTTCTCCTTAGTAGTGAATCAAAGAAACATTTACAATGAGGCATCAGGTAGTGTAACCTTGACCTTGATGAAAGAACATCAATCCAATAGGGGCCAGATAAAGACTACGAGGATCAAGAATAAAATGATCATTTTGTGGTAATAATTTTCAAGGAGCTTTAAAGGGCTGTGCATACGGTAGTTATGATGTGCTTTATGGCAGCAGCTGATTTCTGGTGGTGATTTTTGGGGTTTTCTGGCAAATTCCAGGGGAAGAAGGGATTTGCAATGACAAAATGTGATGGAGTGGAAGATGTGGCAGTAAAAGATGTTACTCTCTCCATTCCAATTTATGTGACACATTTTTCTTATTAATCTGTTCTAAAAAGAACGATACCTTTCTACGTTTGAAACAATTCAACTTTAACTTTTCCATTTTACTCTTAATGAAAAACTTTTATAGTCACGCAAAAGTTATGGAATGTTTAAGACCACAAGTTTCAAATGTCTTATAACCACACAAATATTATGGCAATGTTTAAGTCCATAAGTTTCAAATGTCTTATTTTTTCTTAAACTCCATGCCAAGTCAAACTACGTCACAAATAGAAACCGAGGATATATATGTTATCCATGTTCGCATTTGAAGAACACATGGTCGAGGCATTAATTATATGTGCTTTGCCAAGTAGAGCTGTTTCGATGGGAAAAGTCCAAGTAGAGGATTGGCTATACAAATCCTTACAAGTTGTGTCATTTGTCTATTAAGCCAAAAAGATAAATTTCCCCCTTTTGGAGGGCCCATCAACGGCACATGTTACGCTAACCCGATCTAACACCTATCATCAGAGAAGTACTTTAAATAACAGCCTAATAGATGGGTACAAAAAATAAGAACCATTAATTAGGGGATATAATGACTAGGCAGCCCATAGTCTAAGGACAACTTCCCAAAATAACTCATCACTATCATCTGCAATAAAAAATGAAATTGCATTACAACATACCTGAAATATGAATATATGACAAAAGATATACCAGCGTCAAACATGCTATGGCAGCAATAAGTACAGCAATTATTACATTGCCCAGCCACTCAGGGTTGCTGCCAGGATTCCTGCAAGATGTGAAACATTAAGAATGCGAGACTTTGATTATTCTCCACATATATAAAGATAAAAAATACAACAAATCAGACAAGTTGTTAACAACGATAACGAAGCATATCTTTTACCTAGTCAGGAAATACAGAGGAGAAACTATGACCACAAGTTCACTAGTTCCGAAGCAATAAATGCTGACACGGTCCCCTTACATGGGACTCTCTTATGCTTAATATTTGTGCACATGCCAGTGTTATATATCTGAGACATAAGACCTTCAACGAGTGAAATTGCCGACTCCGTAAAACATGAATTTTAGGATGAGAAAAACTGTAAAGAGAATAATTGAACTAAAAAAGTGGACATAGGTTATATAGGTTATCATGAAAATTTTCTTAATAAAAAGGGGGGTTTCTATTTTAATGCACTAATGCAGAATACATCTGAGGTATATTGTTTTATTTTAAGAATTTAGCAGAAGTTTAGGCTACTGGTGCTGCTTCTGAATTTTCTTAGGAACCGTCAAGGTACTTGTCCAAAAATAAATATAAAACATAAAAATACAGTTAATAATCATCGAGGTAATGTCGTTTTGTGAGAATGCACGGGAGAAAAATCTTGTAATACAATGAACCCTATTTATAAGTACACATAATATATAACCTACTCCTATTAGTCTATTACCTATGGGACTAGGACTATTTACATATATATTCACATAGCTATTCTAACACTCCCCCTCAAGCTGGCGCATACAAATCATATGTACCAAGCTTGTTACATATATAACTAATACAAGGACCAGTGAGGGACTTGGTGAAAATATCTGCAAGCTGATCATTCGACTTCACAAACTTTGTAGCAATATCTCCCTCCTGAGAGTATCTTTTCTCATACGAAGTGACAATTAATCTCAATATGTTTAGTTCTCTCATCGAACACCGGATTTGTATGCAATATGAAGGGCAGCTTGATTATCACACACAAGTTTCATTTGGTTGATCTCACCAAATTTCAACTCTATGAGCAACGGTTTGATCCAAACTAGCTCACTTGTTGCCATAGCCATTGCTCGGTATTCTGCTTCTGCACTAGACCGAGCAACAACATTCTATTTCTTGCTCTTCCAAGACACCAAGTTACATCCTACTAAAACACAACATCCAAACATAGAACGTCTATCAGAAGGTGATCATGCCCAATCAGCATCTGAGTATCCAACGATCTGCTCATGGCCTCGATCCTCAAACAATAGTCCTTTGCTTGGAGCTGATTTTATATACCAAAGAATGCAGACAACTGCATCCTAATGACTATTACAAGGAGATTTCATGAACTGACTTACAACACTCACAGGAAAAGAAATGTCAGGTCTAGTCAATGTGAGGTAATTTAATTTACCAACCAATCGCCTATATCTAGCAGGATCGTTAAGCGGCTCCCCCTGCCTTGGCAGAAGTTTAAAATTTGGATCTATAGGAGTGTCAATAGGTCTATAGTCTGCCATTCCTGTCTGCTCAAGAATGTCTAAGGCATACTTACGTTGTGAGACCACAATACCTGAGCTAGACTGAGCAACCTCAATCCCCATAAAATACTTTAATCTGCCCAGATTCTTAGTCTGAAAATGCTGAAAGAGATGTTGCTTCAACTTAGTAATACCATCCTGATCATTGTCGGTGATAACAATATCAACAACATAAACAACCAGATAAATACTGAGATTTAAATCAGAATGCCCATAAAACACAAAGTCATCAGCTTCACTACGAGTCATGCCAAACTCCTGAAATAACTGTGCTGAACTTACCAAACCAGGCTCGAGGAGACTGCTTTAAACCATAGAGGGATCGGCGCAACCGACATACAAGGCCACTAAACTCCCCCTAAGCAACAAAACTAGGTGGTTGCTCCATATAAACCTCACCCGCAAAACCAGGTGGTTGCTCCATATAAACCTCACCCGCAAGGTCACCGTGAAGAAAAGCATTCTTAATGTCCAACTGATAGAAAGGCCAATGGCGAACAGCGCCCATGGATAAAAAAAGGCGGACTGATGCTATTTTAGCCACGGGAGAGAAAGTATCACTGTAATCAAGCCCAAATATTTGAGTATATCAATTGGCAACAAGACGAGCCTTAAGTCGATCAAACTGACCATCTGGACCAACTTTGGCTGCATACAGCCAACGACAATCAACAGTCCATTACTGGAAGGAAAAGGAACAAACTCTCAAGCACCGTCCGTATGTAAAGAAGACATCTCGTCAATCATAGCTTGTCGCCATCCTAGATGAGATAGTGTTTTACCTGTAGACTTAGGGATGGAAACAGAGGACAAAGATGATACAAATGCACAATGGGGTGATGACAAATGATGGTAACTTAAACCGGCATAATGGGGATTAGGATTAAGTAAAGACCGTATACCTTTCCGTAGTGCAATCGGTTGACTAAAAGGAGACAAGTTCGTTGTATTAGCAGGATTAGGTGCAAAACGTGAATCAGGTGGGCCTGATACTGGGCGCGGGCGACAATGATAAGTCAGGAGTGGTGGAGCTGCAGAAGGTTGAACTGGACTAGGTAATGGTACTGGAGCTATAAGTGGTGGAGCTGCAACTGGAGTTGTACGTAGTGAAGCTGGAATTGTAGAGGAAGATGAATGAGAGATAGTGACTAAATCTCCAAAAGATGGAACTGGTAGCACCTCAGAAGTATCTAAGTAATTACCTATTTGAACGGAAGCTATGTCTCAAGATGTGTGTAAAGAATGAACTCAATATAATCCGGTAGAGAGTCCATCCAACTATTCATAATATTGGATCCCATTTTGCTACAACCAATTTCTCAAATTCTTGACTAAAAGTTGTATGGTTAACCTTGGAATGTCAAATCAAGCACTTAGTTATTTTCTTAGTCACATGGAGTTGAAAATCAAGGTCTTCACTTGAAATAGTACAAATCAATAACTCCTATAGGAAAACTGATGAAATAGCCAGGAAAACACTGTTCAGGGCAAGAAAAGAACATTGTTCACGCCGGAAAACACTATAGCTCGCCAGAAAATTCCAAAGTTGTCGGATTAGAAAGAAAATTATATGGACAGGCTCGAAATCACCTCTCGAGAAAGATGTCCTAAAGAAGCTGGGCCAAAAAATGGCCGAAAGAGCCTGCACGCGCCGCCGCGTGGGTCGGAGGTCTCGCCGGAAAATTCACTGTCAGCGGCGCGTGAGGGCGCGTGATAGGTATTCTGGCGGAGATTTTTTTCGGGGTTGGTCGTCGAAGGGTGATCTACCTCGTGGTGATGTTGGTTTGCACAACACCGACAAAAAGGAACTTTTAAATCAAATAGACCTGCAGTCGCCAGAAAATTTTCCGGTTTGCTTATTTCTTCTTCCCGGAGTCGCTGGTATTTTTGCACAACGATGAATCTCTCACGTTAGCTCGAGAATGCACGAGATAAAAATCTATTATTGAAGTTAATTGTAATACAATGAACCCAATTTAGAAATACGAATAATATATAACCTAATCGTATTACCTATATATTCACAAAGCTATTCTAACACGTTTTAAAGAAAACCAAACTAATCTATGGAACAAAGATTTAAATACTAGAGGTAAACTTTCAACAGGCATGTCAACGAAGTAATTCAGTTCAACCAAAAAAAGCAAGGAGGCCATGTCACGTAAAGTAACCAGATACCCCCATCACTTAACATATAAGAGTTCCATCAATGTTAAGCAGAACTTCTCAAACTTTATGGAGTATTGATACTGAACAAGAACTCAATTTGGTGACTACAAACAAGTATAATCTGAGATACGATCTTGTTCAGAAGAAAAAAAAATATAGGGTGCTTAGCTGCTGTAGTATAATAAATGTTCAAGCTTAGGACCATCTGTATTTACCCTGATTCCAATGCATTAGGACACCTCTTGCTCAACTGACACTTTTCTGTCAACACATACTTTTTCTAGGTCCTCCGAATTAATAGCCGGAAGCTATGCTTCAGGTTCAGCGTTGAAGGACAAGAACTTACATGAGTTTTTCCCACGAATGCTTTTGTTGTATGATTTTTGATATTTCGCATTTTACGCTCATGTGGGCTGACAATTCATGAATGTGGTTCAATTTTATTTCAACATGTTTCTAACTCTTGGTTTACCTGATGTTAGGCCCCATATTATATTGTCCACGCTCCAAATGTCCAGTCCCCGGCGCGGGAGAGGGGGAGTGTTAGAGTCTCACATGATTGTGGGATTGGTTTGTTTGCTTTCTTATATGGTTTTCGGCAATCCTCACCTTATGAGCTAGCTTTTAAGATTGAGTAACGCCCAAGTCCATTCTTAAGAACAATAATATTAAAATGGAATACAAAGAAGAGCCAAGCTAATGGAAGATGATACATTATGAGATTCAGTTGTAAGTATCTGAGCTATTCAGATATGAGTTATAAAGTATACTTTTCAAGTTGCTTAAGTACAGTTAAGAACTTCTTTTTGATATACACACACACATATTTTGTTGAACATGTTTTTCTAAAGTTAGCATGTCTTGATCCAGCCTCGGATTGGGTAACTACTCACTAATCGGTCGATTCACACCTCGTTGTTTTATTTAGATGCAGGTTAAAATATTGAGTCGTACAGCTAGAGATAATGAGGTCCAAAGTTGTTCGTGGGTGACATTTGTGTTGTTAAGAGATGTTACGTCATGCCTACGTTGAGTTTCACTATGTAGTTGATACATTATTGTTAGTTGATGACTATTAGTTATTGAGTACATGCATATAACTTGCTTATATGTTATGCATGATTGGGTGATATTGTGCTACTGAGGTTAGTTGATAAAAGGTTCGCCTCAGGAGGCAAGCTCAAAAGTTGCCGGTCATGACCCCTAATTTGGGCCGTGATATCAAGATATTAAGGAACTGAAAAATCTGTTAACACAAAATGAGGGCTTGCTTAGTAAAAAGAATCTTGGAGCTTTACCTTTCAAGTCGAACTGCACTGCCAATTAGTGTGGCAACCAAATGAATAATTATGCCAGAAGAAAGCAAGAAAGGCACGAATAACCCAATCAGCAAGGTGACCGTTTTGAGTGGTTTTGGCAGCCGTGCAGGTGATAAAGTTGCTTCAAGCAATCCATCTAGATTTTCAGAACATTCATCAGTTGACAGCGCAAACTACTGATACAAGGAATTTCAAGTTATTTACTAGGTCAATTTGTTAGAACTAGTATCCACGCTACAAGAATCTGCCCAAAATATATGGTCAACAAAATCAAGATTATTGGGTGCATGGTGACTTATGTCCATATCATAAATGCCAAAGCCAAGGAATGAAATAAATGTGGACTCACATGCAAATGCAGGAGAGGCTAGCCAAACAAGAGCCAAATAAGAAGATCCTATCTTGTAAAAATTTCCCATAATCAAAAGAACAAGCCACTGCATTAAACCAGCTTTAAAGAGCCATCTCTCAGCATCTAACTTTGCCAGATCATCTTGCACAACAAAAGGCAGGTTCACGTTTCTTCCCGAAAATGTCTTTGTCAGATACTTCACAAGAATGAGATAACCCACATGTTGACCAGTGAATGCCCCGAGCACAGCAGGTGCACCGAACAAACCAACTACTAGCCATGGACTTGAAACAAAGGGAATGGGCGAAGATGATACGAGGGGAAGAACAAAGGCAACAAGTAAGGAGAAACCGATAGCACATATCCACATGAGAATGAGACTCAAGGATGATAAGGCCAATGATACCATGGCAGAATATCCACCCATGAATAATGATGTTGTCCATATTAAAATTGACTGCAATATCACTGAATTGTAGAGCATCCTGGCAAAACGCTGACGGAACACAACCATGTATGTTCCCTGAAATATCAGTTACAAGCATTAGAAAGCTGTCGTGCAAAAATGATGCAATATAAACTCTAAATAGGAAGTTATCAGTATTTATCATAAAGCACTCACTGAGACTCGATTATAAGTTTCCTGTTTTTATCAAATAAACAAATAAATAAATAACTTGACCCTCATCAGTTCGGTGAATCTTCTTTCAATAGATTCATAGTCTATAGATGTCTGATGTTCACTGATCCTAATCGACAGGAATTCTGACTCCGAAATTATTCGGGAAATCTCAGACAAATATCAATGGTGTGGAACTATATGTCCTTTCTGATGAGAATATAAATTCACTAATCAAAAGAAAAAATAAAGCTACATAGAAAAAACAGAAAAGACAGCTAAGCAAAAAATGGTTTTTAAGCTAAAGCTACCACTGGGAATAACATTTTATCTTATTCTACATATCAAGAAAGGATTTTAGTATATCCTGCCAATAAGCTAGAGGCGTACGCCAAGGGTTGAAGTACTTTAGCACAGCACTCAAGTGAAATGCACCACAAACATGCGCTGTTGTTTGCATTTTCATTACTAGGAAATTGCTCTAATCCGCATCCAATCCAGAACAAGTCAAAGGCATCCTCTATCATGGAGTAGAAATCATATCAAAGCAGGCTCGTTTAGGACCAAGGTGTAGTTGTATTTGCTGTAAAGGGCTTCTCTCTATCTCAAAACCTTGGGCCCGGCGATCTACCCTCTTGTTTCTCGAATTCTAAGCTAAATATCTGCTTTTACAGTTTCCAATACCTTTAGTCACAACATGATGTATGGATAAAACAAGGGATGAAATCTAATTACAGTTGAACTCTATTCACAAATTAAACAATTAACATTAAATTAAATAATCAAAATTGAATTTTACATTCTTATAAAGAGCAAGGATGGACTTGGCTCGAAAAATGCTACTCCTTCCGTTTCAATTTATGTGAACCTACTGAGCACGGATTTTGAGAAAAAGTGAAGACTTTTGAACTTGTGGGGTAAAATGAGGCACATATATTTTGTGTGGATATAAATCAATGCATAAAGGTAAATTGTTTCCAAATATGGAAAAGGGTCATTCTTTTATGGACGGACTAAAAAGGAAATAGGTTCACATAAATTGAAACAGAGGGAGTATTATTCTCATCAACATTATCATTATAAAAGTTCTCATTTTCTTCCTTCAGAATTAGAGAAAAACAATATAAAGGAAAAGAAGAGCATTTTTTTTAAACTAAGGATGAGGCCTAGTGGTCAATAAAGTGAGAGAAGAACCATGATGGTCACTGGAGATAAGGAATAGAAGGAAACGACATCGCTTCATAGAAGTGTGCGCTTCAAACAATGAGGCAGAAAGTGATCCCATCAAGAAACAATCAGTTCTTTAACTCTCAACCTTGAGGAGTCGGATTCATATACATTAAGGAATATTAGATACTGAAATTAGTTATTTTAATTCCAATTTAATCATTAAAGTACTAAATTCATATAGTCTTAATTCCAATTGGTACTTTCTTAATGTCATGAATAGTGCACTTCACTTCGAAGAAACATGCACTTCTCGCTTTTTGCCTCATGCCCCATTAACCTTGTCGTTTTTTTGTGCTTTTCGCATTTAAAAAAACTGTCCATAGGCTTTAGCTACTTTTAGCTCTATTAACATAGGCTCGGATACCATATAAAAACAGAGAAAGGGATGGAGAAAGCTCTTATTGAGTTGGTGGTCTACAACAAGCTCCTTACATAGGAGTTGAGTTGCATGATATTAAGGAAAATTTTCTGTCTTGGAGTTGTAAATTATTATGGTGTACTCGTTGAATATTTTACACATCATTCTTAACATTTCTCTTGACTTTCAACATTCTACATGCTACATTTTGCTGTCTAAAATCTCCAATAATCTTATCAATGTTCAGTACAAGCTCCGACATCTTCTTCATTCATCATAAAAATCATTTCGTATGGCAGTTGTATATCATAATATAGTATAAAAAGGTCCATGAGAAAAAGCCTAGCCCTATCTTAGCCTTATGATCCTAGTCAGCTCGTCTCTGTCTTGAGGCCAATAACCAGTAACTCTTTTGTTAACCTCATGTAGAATATCTATCTTGTGTAGTAGGGTAGATTAACTTCTAAATTGCTGTTAAATCATCATACTATATGGTAAATTATCTTACTGCTCTTGTAAACTACTAAATGTGATGTTTCCACCGGAAGAGATGTCAAAGTAATTCGTAATCCAAGTCAAAATTCATATTCTATCCTTGTTGCCTATGCACTTTATCAAACAACTAATACTATTACACCTCAATCCAAAACTAATTGGAATCCTATATATGAATCCTCATTATCCGTCTCGCTCTGTTTCCGTTTCATCTAATATTCAATAATCTAGAAATACTGCCACATCCAAGTGACGATATGATGGAACCCCTTGCCCTTTTTTATCACATTTAGGTTCAATAGTAAAATGCGCCCTGCTGAAAACGTCCCATTGTATTCGACGTTGTGAGAAAATGAACATAAATTGACCTAGGTGATTACCAAAATGAAAGCAAATAATGTCTCCAGAACTATCAATCAAGCAAAAGGCTTCCTAAGTAGTTATCAAATGATCACAGAAGTCAAGACCTCATCTGACTGGTTATTATAGGATCTAAGTACATCTTTTTGTCTATTTTATTTCATCAATAATACTATAATTCATCCTGCAGTAGACACCAAATTGCGAGCTAAGAAAAATTTATCAAACAATTAACAACCTCAAAATCAAAAGGTTAAACAATAAAATTGCAGTTCGTAAACATACCAAAATGTCAAAATATATAGCAGTATCCTGGCCAGATTTTCCACGGGAATCTGTTGTTGCAACCTTAAGCAGAAAAGCAAGCATATTTTCTCCAAGATGTTGAAGAGAACCAGGCTTCAAAAGCTTTAATTTGTCATTCTGCACGCACAAAGTACCATATTTATAAAATAAAATAAGAGACTCTTCCCTTGTTTTTAAAAGCAAATAAGCTCAAACAAGTGACAAGTCTCGTGGGGTTTTAAGCGAAAAGAAACGCACACTTCTTTGAACTAAAGCGCACAATTTATAAAAATTACCTAACAATCAGAACATAGCTTATAACAACAAACAACAACAACAACCCAGTAAAGTCCCACAAAGTGGGGTATGGGGAGGGTAATGCGTACGCAGACCTTACCCCTGCCCCGATAGGGCAGAGAGGCTGTTTCCAATCGACTCTCGGCACAGGAAAGTAAAACAACAAAAGAAAAAATAATTCATTAGTAACTCCAGCAGAAATCGCAGAAATAGTAGTCTAAACATGAAAGCATAAAATAAATGACATGCAATAATATCAACCAGAAACTACCGTCCGGGAGCTCAATACAATACGCAAGCCATCTATGGTAAACCCTACCCAACCCCGCCTCACCCCGGGAATGAAGTAAGAAAAGCTCTAGTACCCCCTATCCTACAACCCTGATGCTTGACCTCCAGACCTTCCTATCAAGGGCCATGTCCTCGGTAATCCGCATTCTTGCCATGTCCTGATTACTAATTACATATTTCGATTTCCAATGTGCAACCATGAAAATATTAATCCCACAACTCAATTAGATATCATTCAACCCCATCAAAAGAAAATATCAAAGATTCAATATTCAATTGCTTAGCCATTTATATATAACTTCTTTAGTAACGATATTGATAATCAGCTTGAACTGACACATCCAGGAATTATAATATTCAATTAGCAAAAGGCCCTACGCTATCTTCCTTTTCCTCTTTCTTTCCATCCGTTAAATCAAAATCAAAGAAGGGACGGCTTCTTGCTCGAATTGCTTTGCGCCCTACTGTGGGAAGTGCATTCTTCTTTGTAGTTGCTTTGTTCACCCATACAAAACAAGGACCCATCGTTTTGCATCACCTCATCACTTTCCTCAGCTCATGCATCGGTTTACCGAAATAACCTCTGCTCTCCCACTTCCTTCTATTCAAAAGGTTTTTCTGTTCAAGTTATTTGGTACAAGAAAGACATCAGTAATGACCACATTGGGGCCTCACAATTTCCGTGAGAGATCCGATCTCGGCGCTTGATCACTGGAATCGAAGCCAACACAAGGATGGGTCTCGAATTACCTACGGAGTTTTAGGGGTTCACTAGATTTTTGATTCCTTCTCCATTTCTGAGAGCTGGGTAAGTGACGGATCAATTGCTTTTAATAACACTGGACACTCCTGATATTGTTTTTATCACCATAAATAAAAAAAGAGGTCCATGAAATTCATTTCCAATATGCAAAAGTAGTTCATAATGAGGTTCAGTCTCATCAGCAGCTTCCTTTTATAGATTTGGTAAAGATAATACTAGAAGATCTAATCAGCTTTCTTTCTGAATGCTTCATACAGTATGATAAAACAAGTACTTTCATACATTATGATGCTTGAAACACTTGGTGCTCCTAGGTCCGGAGAAAGTCACAGGGATAAATATGTGCATCAGCAATAGAATGAGCTAATATGTTCTGTTGACATGTCACGAAGCATGGGCCCCTAAACTGCAACAGATCATTGCACATTTACTGATGCAACAAAATTACAGAAGCTTCTCTTTTAAGGTCTTAGACTTGTTCAAAAATGTCAAATTTTCAAGTCAGACAACAAATTGTTCATAAATTATGGAAAAGTTTGATGACTAGCATACTATCTGAATTAAAAGCGTTGCAAGCTTTCCTTTCTTAGCACACTATTAGTAGAGATACCATTGATTGCCAGTAAGGTAGTATACTAGTTTATCCTGCACTAGTCATTGGGTGGCATAGTGAATACCTTCGTGTGGTATACGGCAGTATTATCAGCATATGCAAAGTCCAGACCAGACAGACCGGCAAGCTCTTGGTACACTTGGAAATCGGTAGCAGATTTTATTGCCCCGGATTTAAATACGTCCTGCAGCACTAAAGACAGTGAAATGTAAGTTCAGAACCTCAACCTGGAGGGTTTACTAACATGGATGGTACAACAAAGATTTCAGAAAATATATTTCTCTTTGGATAATGCAAACTGACCTGTGCAACTATTTGGCCAGATGGATATTTTGCTGCCAAGGCAAAATTTTCAATTGCCCATGGCTGAGGACCAGCCTGTTAAATTAAAGAGTAATAAGAGCTAAAAATAAGTATCAAAGATAAACAGAAATGGAACTTATATGTCGATCAATTGACGAAAAACGTTTTTGAAAAGAGCAAGAGCCTAAAAGACCTCCCTTTGTCCTAAATAAGTTCAGTCATGTTCCTCGACAAATAGAGAAATCTATACATGCAACTCTGATCAAAATTAGCTAGTCACCAAAATTTTGGAGAAAAAGAAAAGAAAAGCAGCAGCTTCCTTTATCTCATACACATCCATACACCAACTGTTCAGTAATCAAATGAAACATAGAGATTAAAAGGAATGTAATAGGGTAGATACAAACCTGAAATATTCCTGACTTCCCTCCGACACCCATGGCCTCCAAGTCAATAGCCATTGTTACAGTATCACTCCAAGGGTGCTACATCAATGAAATAAATACACAAGTTAACAAAACTCATAATTCGACTTTAAATCATAAAGTTTAGCAGTTTATTTCTGCTGCTGATACTTACATCGCTTGTGAGTGCTGAAAATACCTATTCAGTTAAAAGCACTAGTTGCTGTACGAGATGCATAAAGAAACAGTAAGTAGCATAGACATGGACACCATTCTTCCAACTTATACTTTTAGAGAATCCGCGTTGTACCCCAACTAAAAGAAGAAAAATATCAAACTGGTGTGTCAAGTATCGCGACATGAGTGTCTCAAATGAAAATACAAAAGGCATTGGGAACTAGACTTTTTATGGAGCAGATATCCATTATGGCAATCCCTGTCATGGCTGGAATCAAGTGCGCTTGAATACAACCTGAAATTTAATCTATTCTTGCACCCTAGAATATGCCCGTAAATAGGAAGGAGCAAAAGAAACACCATAGATGTAATAAACACACACAGTATGGACTAAGTTGTTCCCAAAAGCATGAACTGACCAAGATTGTATAACATGTTGAAGACTAATATAAGTCCTCTTCTTGAAATTATGGTTATCCAGAAATAGCAAGGGAAAATATATGTTATTAATATACATTCTTTTACTATAATACGAGGAGCTTATTTATATCTTCACTCTACAAATACATACTACTCCAATTCCAATGTGGGGCTAAGCATACTAATATACACATAAACTATCTAATACTCCTCCTCAAGCCGGCGCATATAAATCATATGTATCGAGCTTGCTACAAATGTAACTAATTCGCGGATCACTAAGAGACTTGATGAAAATATCTACAATGATCATTTGACTTCACAAACTTTGTAACAATATCTCCTGAAAGTATTTTTACTCCGATGAAGTGACAGCCAATCTCAATGTGCTTAGTCCTCTCCTGGAACACCGAATTTGATGCAATGTGAAGGGCAGCTTAGCTTGATTATCACACACCAGCTTCATCTTATCGATTTCACCAAATTTCAATTCCTTGAGCAACTGTTTTATCCAAACTAGCTCACATGTTGCCATAGTCATTACTCGATATTCTGCTTGCTCTTCCAAGACACCAAATTACCTCCTACTAAAACACAATATACAGATGTAGAACATCTATCAAAAAGTGATCCCGCCTAATCAACATTTGTGTATCCCACGATCTGCTCATGACTTTGATCCTCGAACAATAGTCCTTTGCAGAATTCGGATAACTGCATCTCAATGACTATCACAGAAAAAATCCCTAAACTGACTTACAACACTCACTAGAAAGAAATGTCAAGTCTAGTCAATGTGAGGTAATTCAGCTTACCAACGAGCCGCCAATATCTTGCGGATCGCTAAGAGGCTCCCTCTGTCCTGGCAGAAATTTAGCATTTGAATCCATAGGAGTGTTAATAGGTCTACCACCTGTCATTCCTGTCTCCTCAAAAATGTCCAAGGGATACTTCCACAATAAAATAACAATACCTGAAAAATACTTCAATCTGCCCAAATCCTTAATTTTGGGAGTGCTAAAAGAGATGTTGCTTCAAACTAGTGATATCATCCTGATCATTGCCGGTAATAACTATATCGTCAACATAAACGACCAAATAATACAAAAATTTTGAACAAAATGCTGATAAAACATAGAATGATTGGCTTCACTACGAGTCATATCAAACTCTTGAATAACTGTGCTGAACTTACCAAACCATGCTCGAGGAGACTAATTCAAACTATAGAGACACCCCTAAGCAACAAAGCAGGTGGTTGCTACATATAAACTTCATCCTAAGGTCACCGTGGAGAAAAGCATTCTTAATGTCCAACTGGCAGAGAGGCCAATGGCGAAAAACACCATGGATAGAAAATGGCGGACAAAAACTATTTTAGCCACAGAAAAGAAAGTATCACTATAGTCAAGCCCAAATATCAGAGTATAACCTTTGGTAACAAGGCGGAATTTAAGGCGATCAATTTGACTATCTTGACCAACTTTGATTGCATACACCCACCAACAACCAACAGTAGATTTACTTGCAGGTAGAGAAACAAGCTCCCATGTATCACTAGCATGTAAAGCGAACGTCTCTTCCATCATAGCATGTCGCCATCCAGGATGAGATAGCGCTTCACCTGTAGACTTAGGAATAGAAATAAAGGACAACGATGACGAAGGCATAATGGGGTGATGATAAATGATGATAACTCAAACCAATATAATAGGATTGGGATTAAGAGTAGATCTAATACCTTTTCGAAGTGCGATCAGTAGACTAGAAGGGGACAAGTCTGCAATAGGTGAAGGGAGACCTAATGTTGGACGTTGACGGCAATGACAAGTCAGGAGTGGTGGAGCTGTATAAGGTTGAACTGGACTTGTAAGTGATGGAATTGGAGCTATAGGCGATAGGATTGGAGTTGTAGGTGGTGAGGCTGGAACTGGAGTTGTGAGTGATGGAACTGAAGCCGTAGGTGGTGGAGTTACAGTTGTGGAGGAAGATGAAGGGGAGATAGTGAAAAGATGGTACTGGTAACACCTTAGAAATGTCTAAGTGATCACCTGGACCGATGAAGTTTGGTTGAGTTTTAAAGAAGGTAACATCAACAAACATAAGGCACCGATGGAGGTCAAGTGAATAATATCGATATCCCTTTTGCATTCTCAAGTAACCCAGAAATATGAACTTAAGAGCACGAGGAACTAACTTATTTTTCTAAAGTAAGATTATGAAAAAAACATGTGCTCCCAAAAACACAGGGTAAAAGAGAGAACAAAGGTGAGTGGGGAAACGAAACAGAGAATTGAACTTGATTCTGGATAATTGAGGATGGCATACGATTAATAAAATAACAGTATGTGAGAATTGCATCCCCAAAAACGCAACGGAACATGATATTGTATGAGTAGGGTGCGAGTTGTTTCAATGAGATGCATATTCTTTCTTTCAGCTACCTCATTATTGTTGAGATGTGTATAGACAAAATATTTGATGAATGATCTCATGAGAGTTCATAGGCTACTAATACGGGGAAGACAAATACTCTGGGGCATTATCACTACGAAATGTGCGAATACAAACCCCAAATTAATTTTGGATTTCAGCATGGAAGGTTTGGAAAATAGAAAGCAACTCAGATCGATTTTTCAACAAGAATATCCAAGTGCACCGATAATAATCATCAATAAAGCTAACAAACTAACATAATTCCGAGGTAGAACTGACTCGACTAGGACCCCAATAAACTCAAAGGTGACTCTGCTCGATTATCAGGTCGCCGAGGGAAATGGGAGCAATTCGAGCGGACAAGTGAGAAAAATCAGGTACTATTTTCTGAAGTTCCGTTAATCTTGGATGTCCCAACCTTTCATGTAATAAATCTGGTGAATGAGTAACAGGACAAGCTATTGAAAGAGGACAAGATGTGAGTCCATGTGATTTAGCAAAGATAAGGTAATAAAGTCCATTTGATTCACGTGCAGTACCAATAATCTATTCATAACTGCATTCCTTAATAAAAACAATGTCATTAAGAAACAAAAACAAAATAGTTAAGTGATTTGGCTAAACGACTAATGGATATGAGATTAAAGATAAGGAAGGAAGTGGACTTGCTTGACCTATTCCAGTCGCCATGGTTTGGTATCCAATGGCCATTGTGACTATTAAAAGTCATTGAGAGTAAGAAATAGTAGTGAAAAGAGATCTGTTGCTAGAAATGTGATCAGATGCACATGAATCAATGATCCAAGAGACAAAAGAAGAGATTGGGAGATACAAGTCACGCTACTACCTATTTGAACAACAGAAGTTATCTCAGAAGATGTCTGTTTATGTGCTTTATACGGAAGAAACTCAAAATAATCTGGTAGTGAAACCATCCAACTATTCAAAGTATTCGTTGCCATTTGTTGCAATCAAAATTCAAATAACCTCCCGTTATTACAGCAACTTTACTGGAAAATTTGCCGAAAACAAACAATGGGGGAACAATGCTGGTACAAATCTAGATAAATGTGGCAACAATAAAGAAACGCCAGAAACACTCTATATGATGTCGGAAAATATTGTTTAAGTGGCTGAAGATCAGAGTTCGCCAAAAAGATTAATTGGACGTCGTCATGACCTTAGTTTGATGGTCGGAATATATACAAAAATAGATGAGTGACTTTGGACTGGCTGGACTACCCCTAAGAACCAGAAAGACAAGTCTGAATCTGGAAAATTCTGAAAATAGTTTCCATTATCTGAACAAGATTCGGCGGAATCTAGAAAAATCGTCGGAATATAGTGGAATCTGGATGGGTAGGCTTGAAATGTATAGGCGTTCACCGGAGAAGAATTGCTCATTGGAATCTGCCGGAGTGAGTCTTCACGCGCCGGCACGTGGCTAGATCTCGCTGAAACATACCTCTTTCTGGTCGGCGCGTGCAAGCGCGTGGGAGGTCCGATGACACTGATTTTTGTTGGGTTCTGGCTGCATGAGGAATCCGATCCTATTGGTGGTACTAGTGAAGTACCCCTAAGAAGCATAGTGAAACCTCATAACAGTGGTGTACCCACAGTTAAATTGCTCGGCAGTGAGGTCTTTCTTCCCGAATGTCACTGGAATGATGTATAGCAACAATTTTCTCACTAAAAGCTCTGATACTATGTATGAAATAGCATGGGAAAATATATTCAAGGAGCCCATCTATATCTACACTCTACAAATACATACTACTCCAATTCTAATGTTGGACTAATTCCTCATTTGTTTGCACTTAATGTAAATCTGAATCTTAATTATTCAGATCTCACACATTAAGTGCGTTTGTTTTTTAAGTCTGAATTTGAATCATTCATATTTTGATTAAGTGTGTTTGTTTTTTTAATTTCACCACCACTTAATGGGTTTGAATAGGTTTGAATGATTAAGATTTATAACAGAGACTTAATTTCATTAAGATGTTACTATACACATTCACAACTAATTACCACCACTGCCAGCCATTGTCAACTACCGCCATGCACCACCCACCACCTCCATACGCAACCACTACTACCGACCACCACCATCCTCAAGTATAATCGTCATCGCCGTCATTATTGACTACCACCACTCGCCACCTCACCGTTAATGACTACCACCACTCGCCACCCCCCACAATTATCAACTACCACTGCCACCACCACTTTCATCCTCAACCACAACTATCCACCCACCCACATCAACTACCACCACCATTATTAACCATAATAGTCAGTACCCGCCATTATCAATTACCACCACTTTCCTCAACCACCATCCACTATTATCAACTATCACCACCCACCATTCTCAATCATAATCTCCGGTATCAATCACTACTAGCTACTACCCCGAACCACCACTATCAACCAAAACCACTTCCAACTAGGTGTGGGCATCGGTTCGGTTCAGTTATGAATATTATCGGTTTAGCATATCGGTAATCGGTTTACAAATATGATAAACCGATAACCAAACCAATAAGATATTAGTTATCGGTTATCGATTAATCGGCTATCGGTCATTATCGGTTTACCCGATATGATTACTCAGTCTAGAGTTAAGCAAAAAAGAGAAAGACAATTCATTCGAGTTAAGCAAAAAAGAGAAGAATTCACATATAGTGTACTACCCAATTTTGCGTTCTAGCCACAACTAATATTTGAAGCATGTTTCATTTTGACAAATTCATGACATGTGCAATCTCAAAAATTGATACTACAACTCCACGAGCATTCCATCTCCAATTCACTGGAAATATTAGTTAACAGGAACATAAATTACAACTTTTTGGTTTCCTGCCAAACCATAATCAAGAGATCAATGTCATTTTCTAGAGTTCAATTGTAGCAAGAGCAACAAGAGTACTAGTAATTCAACAGTTGTCCAAATACATTAATAACAATACAAAGTAGTAGCAATTTCACCTTAAAATTAACAAGTACAATCATAGTACTAAAACATGAGCACAAAATAAAGAATTGAAAACAATCGAAAATCCTATATTTTTATTATTGATATCTACTGTAAAACTCAAAATAAAGGAACGAAATTTGTTATTAACAAAGAAGTAATTTTGGAATACAAAGTTACGCTAAGATTTTAAGAATGTGGTTGTACTTAGAATTTTGAAGAAGAACTGTTCAAAAATTGAATCAGAGTCTGAAGAGTGAACTGGAAACTTCAATATTGAGTGCGGTTGGGAAAATTGGGAGAAAAAAAGAGAATGAAGCCCTAGATGTATTTATATACTTAAAGGGTAAAATCCTAATTTTATTAAATCTTATTGGGTTATCGGTTAACCCGTTAAGAAATTGGGCAAACCGTGACCCGAACCGATAACCCAATAGTTAAAAAGTACAAAACCGTTACTGAACCGTTATCCCAATAACCCAATATCAATACCCCAATAAGCTTTTATCGGTTCGGACTATCGGTTATACCCGATATATGTCCAGCCCTACTTCCAACCACCACCTCTGGTCGGTATCCACAAATACCACCACCTACTATTCTCAACCATATCTCCACTACCAATCACTAATAGCTACTACCTCGAACCACCACTATCAACCAAAACCACTACCAACCACCAACTCTAGTAGGCATCCACAAATACCATTGTTAGCCATCACCACCATCAACTACCATATATTTGTTTAAAAAATATTTTGTTGATAAAATATTAAGTAAATTAGTATTTTATCTAGATTTTATACTCCCTCCGTTCCAATTTCTATTAACCTGTTTGACTGGGCACGGAGTTTAAGAAAAAATGAAGACTTTTGGAATTTGTGATCCTAAACAAGTCAAAAAAGGGCCCAGAGTATTTGTATAGTTATAAAAGCTTCTCATTAAGGGTAGAATTGTAAGTTTAAGCAAAAAAAATTCCAAATTTAGAAAGGGGTCATTCTTTTTGGAATGGACCAAAAAGAAAATAGGTTCACATAAACTGGAACGGAGGGAGTATTTATTAATTTTTAGATAAAGATAAATTTTATTCATTCAGGTGTTGAAAAAACATCTTAATCATTTAGTAAGATACTAATGCACATCTTAACATTCAGATGTGTATTAAGATTCAAACATCTTAATCTTAATACACATCTTAAATTCCAGATATGCATCTGGATTCAAACGTCTTAACCTTTTTTTTGATAAGGTAAATTGTATTAATCAACAGGGAGAAAACTCCCGTATACAAGAAGTATACCAAAAAGTAAAGAATATACATCAGAACATGATTCTCTACAAAAGACGCCCAATCTACTATACAAGTAGGGGCTATATGAGTGCACCAAAAAGCGATCAAAGATGAAAGATTATTCTTAAGATGTGAAAAAGGAGACTCAATCCCCTCAAAAGCTCTCCTATTTCTCTCCCCCCCCAAACTATCCACATGAGAGCTGTCATGGGCGGCTTTCCATCCATGCCCCATGACCCCTTGGACGCGCCCCGTGGCGTCCTAGCAAGCATCCCAACGCCTAGCGCCACGGACGGCCCCGTGGTCTTGGCCGCTCCAAGT
>ML261032.1:0-17114 GCA_005239495.1 Nicotiana undulata
GGCCTCGGGCCCAAGTATACATATACATAACTGCGACCTCAGGTCCAAAGATGCATAAAGCATTAATTGCGGCCTCATGCCCAAAGATGCATAAAGCATATAAGCTGCGGTCTCAGGCCCACACATGCATAAAGCATATAAACTGCGGCCTCAGGCCCAAAAACAGTGTTCAAGATTCAGGAACTGAGAATCATACTGAAATACATGATGCTGAAATACTGAACCATACTGAGATATATGATACTTGAATACTGAATAGAGCTAGACTGAGACATGTATTCATGAACTGATTGTGAAAATTTAAACTTCAACTGTTTATGATTTGCTGAGTAATCTAGACTGAGACTCGTGGGCATCAAACCCAAGTCTATATTAATTACGCACTGATTTCACAACGTTCAAAATGAAAGTCATGAACGAGTTACGAAGCTAGAGAATAGAAGTTCTGTAACTATTCAAGGAACTAGTCTTAACTATATTTCTGAGGCAATTGGTAATGTGGTAAAAGAAACATATGTAGGGAGAATAATTAACATTCCCAAACATAGAGAGTTAGCCTCACATACCTTAATTTACTAATCTTGAGCATAATACAACGTTCGCCAACCCTTTTAACTTTAGTCTATATCAATACAAGTCAAAAGGATTCCAAATTAGCAACAATAGTCATGTTTTGGTCACTTAGACATTTTATCAAACACTTTGTGGCATAAAGATTCATAGCCCTTATTAATGATGTTTCTACACCCAATAAACCATTCTCTTTCTCCTAGACGAATTCTAAATTCTCAAACGGTTACAATCAACCTTATTCTTTATCACCCATAAGGTAAACAACACCCTTAACTAATATTCAACAATCAACATCCCAAATATATAACCGTTCATACTTTTCTGTCAAACCCATCAACACATATCTTATGAACTAGAGTTTATAATTATTAAACCAATGTTAGAATCAATTAGAGGGTGAAGACATTACCTTTTTGAAGTTCAATCCCCTTGAATTCGAGTTTTAGGGTTCCTTCTCTCAACAATGATGTCTCAATCGAATATCTAATGATATGGAGGGTTTAATCATGTTAATAAGATTTTGGGAAATTAAAATTAACTTAGAATCACCATTAGAACTTACCTTGGGTGCTGGAAGGACCCTTAAGGTGTTAGGTTTTTGAGAGCTTACCTTTATAGAGCAAGTTTTTATGTTTTGGGGATGTGGGGGACAAAGTAGGGCTTTAAAAATGACTCCCCATATGCGCCCCCGCACACTTGAAGGCCCCAACCACGCACGTGACTGCGCTAAATGGCCAGAACACTGTCGCATTAGCGCGGCCGCGCTAGTGGGCGTGCATATTGCTCACTATTCTGTAAAACGAGCTAAACCTTTTGCACAGAGATTCGTTTAGGATCCATAATATATCGTTGGAAAGCTATTTCAAAGGCCTACAACTTTAATGCTTTGGGTTTTCCAAAATTCCTTATACAGTTTCACTAAACATGTCTGGAAGACGGATCTTCTACAAACTTAGTCGATTTTGTCGAATCTTATGCACCTCACTTTCCATCTTGATTTTGAAAAAACTATTTTCACCCATAATTATACCTATAGGACTTCATATGTCCAAAATATAACCTTACTACTCCTTTAACTCATTCATACCTAAGCCGAATGTACGGGGTGTTACAGTTTTAGCCTAACTTTCTATTTCGAATTTGGGACAGAAGATGGGTAATGGGGAGTGTGATGATTGGGAATGGGAGATGTTCTTGTGCATTCATGTAGAAATAAGGATGGTGGGGAGGTCATCTACCTAATATGGGTAATCTCTTGGTATTGGATTGGTTGTGGGGTGAAGGAGACCTTGTAGAAGAACCTTGTAGTTAAATTTGCACACATAGTGTTTGATGAAATGCTTAAAAGAGCCAAAGCCATGAACTTCTTCCTAATTATGGCTCGATTTTTTCGTCTCTCTAATAGATTGAAGTCTCTAGGATTTTCGGAACAAAGTAGTAAATTAAGGAAAGCTCAAGCGAGGTACGTTGGCTAAACTTCTCTTGTACAATGAATTCTGTGATGTTCCCGTAAGTTGTAGTTATGATTGGCTCAAGTTACTCTTTCTCATGTTCCAAGTCCTTCCTAGCAAATTTGATTATTTTAAGTAAGTGTTGTGTTGAAAGATGTATGTATGTACTCAAAATGTGAGAAGGAAACTAAATGTGCTTAAGACTTATAATGCTCATATACATATTTAAGTCTTGATTTCAAATGCTCATATTGTTGATAGTCTATGTTGATTCTTGAAAGTGAAGAAAGTGGATATGAAATATAAAATGTGGCCATCGTGCCAAGAACGAGAATTTCACTTGTGGCCAATCGTGCCAATGAAATGAAGAGGATGTGTGTTAGACTATGAATTGAACTGTAAATCCTTTGTATAATAAATATTTTGGGAGTATAGTTTAGTCACCGAGGAAGGGTAGGTTGAAATGACCAAACCCTAAAACTACACGTGCCGGTGTAGGAGTGGCTGAGGCGTAAAATCCTCCTATTGATGTGATGAGATTGTTCCCCTTAAATGGGATGAGATTGATGTGTTTAGATAATTCCCCTTAATTGGGATGAGATGATTGACAGCGGAAAGTGATGTCGACCCACACGACATTGTGGTGAAACGACTTAGCCGATTAGGCTGAGATCAGATGCAATGTTGTGCACATGGTAGTGTTGTGATTGGTGTCTTTGGGCGAGATGTCTTAGTCGATCGGGCCGTGATCGGACTCCGTTCTAAAAATACGGTGGTATATCGGTACTAAAGATCTCCCAACCTAAAATATTGAAGTTTACTTAAAAACTTATCTTGCTCCTAACTTGATGCTTTTATATTGTTTGAGGCTTTCATTGATACTATGTAGTTTCTCCTTGTACTGTTACTCAATTGTTCGAAAGGATGTTTAGTCTTAATACTAGTACTATTCCATATGTACTAAAATTCATTTTGCCAGAGGCACTGCATCTTTAATGGATGTAGGTAGTTCCATAGCAGGGGGAATCGATCAGTGATAGTGGTACACCCTCTTCCCAGCTGACTTGGTGAGCCCCACTTCATTTCAGAGTCTTTTATCTTTTGTTCCTTATGTACAGTGTTTTGAGGTATAGCCAAGCCTTGTTGCTGGAACTATCCTAGTACTCTTCCGTATCCATTAAAGGCTTTGTAGACATAGTGTGGTTTGTATATTGGTGTTAGGAAAAGTCAAACTATAAATATTGTATTTGTATCACATGTTCCACTTCAAACTATGAGTCTGTAATGTATTTTGGGAATTATAAATGAAGTAACTAACGGTCATGGAATTGGTGTTGTTTATGAAATCCTCTCATTGTTTAATAAATGGAATGCATCTTCACTTTATTCATGGTTAAGTTCGGGTAGAAGGCATTGAATATGCTTGCTTGACCGGGGTATCTCAGTTGAGCGCCAGTCTCTCTCCTTGAGGTCGGGGCGTGACAATATATATTATTTTCTATATTGAACGGTTCGATAGAATGTGAGTTGTTAGTGCGGTGTTCTGATTATGGAACGTGAGTTGTCCATGTAGCGTGTGGATAAGGATTGTTCTGATTATGGAGTGTGAGTTGTCCTCTCATGTTTCTCGCTTGATGGCGTACACACGGATTGTGAAACCAATCAGTGTTTGGGTTTTGCGTATCAACTCTATATGCTATATTACTTGGTGGATTGCAACACAGTACATATATTTTCTATATGTCGAATTGTGTATCTTGACTTGTTATACATGTATAACTTCTCTATATGTTGAACTGTTGGTTGTTTATAGTGCATGTGTATGTCATTCTCTTTGTGCACCGTTGGCCTAACCTATACTCTATACCTAGACTTCGATACTGGTTCTGTGCACACATATATTCATGAATTGCACATGTTTTCTTAGTGAGTATCATTGGCCGCTCTTTCCCCTATCTTACCTAGGTTAGTCATGATACTTAATGAGTACATGGTGTCGGTTGTACTCATACTATACTCTACACTTAATTGTGCAGATCTAGGAGTTGGACCTAGCTGATCATTAGGATTCGTAGATGTTGTTGGGGAGACATGCGGTATAGCTGAATCTTGATCGCAATCCCTAACAACTCCTTCTATCATTTTAGTATTCTTATTGTTTCAGACAATGTATCCTAACTCAGTGTTACAATTTTCTGGGGATTGATGTATTGGCGCAGTTTCTATATATGTTTATTCGACTTTCAGACTCAATTATTATGTATTTGTTATTATGTTTCACTATTGCTTTATGATTAGCTTGCTAAGAAAGTGGGTTAGGTGCCATCATGACCGATGGTAGCTTTTTGTCGTGACACATGGAGTCGATTTGCGGATGTTCAATTCTTGATTCCTCAAAATAGAGCTCAATTTCTTCCTCGAATTTGGGATTTTTTTGATCTCTTTCCACACTCTCAAGTTGGTGACCATTATAAGCCTCAAACAATCGTTTCATTTGATCTTCCAAGGTGCGAATAGTCTCATTATTTTAATTTAGTGCTTGCTTCAAGTTCTCGAATGCCATGTTTCGCTTCTCTACATGTTCAAGAATGTCCTCCAACAAGAGAATTATCCTCTCATTTTGAGCATTTGAGAGTTCTTGGTTTTGTTCAAGATCCCAAGTAGGATTTTCATTTCAACATCAAGACATTTTGGAGACCGATTTCCAAGTACTCCTCCAAGGGATTTTTCTTTTCATTTCCTCCTTCAAGTAGTCATTATATCATTAGCTTAAACTCTCCATCTTGACTATGCTCAACTTCTTCCACTTATATATCCCTATAATTGTCACCACCAAAAGTAAAATCGTCATAGTAGGGGTTTCGGGAAGGGAAGGACCAGTTGGCACAATTAGCCCCATGGACATTTTGACAACCACACCTATCACATATACTCAACTCATAGGTTCGCGATTATGCGCACAATTTGTCTCCGGGAGAGTTTAATCAATTTTTTCATGTGTGTGGTCCTCCACAATAAGGAAAAGCTTCATCAAAGTATGAACAACTACCATCTGACAAATTTTCACTATGTGATCCATTTAGGAAAGCTAAGAAAATAAGCAAAGAAAAGAAAAATAACTACACAAATATTCACAAGTTTGGACCAAAGCAAATAAGCTCACTTTACAAACAACCTAAATTCGTCAAATTGTTCCTTGGAAACAACGCCAAAGTTGATAATGTCCAAATTCACTCCTCAAAGAGGATGGGTATACGATTGCATGTAATATAATTTACCCAACTATGAATCAGGGTCGAATACCATAGGGAACAATATGGAGACAATTAGGCAAGTAAGAGAATTATCACTTTTTATTTAAGCCAAACACCAATGAGGGTTTAGAGAAAATATTATGTCTAATACAAAAATATAAACTAACGTAAAAAGCAAGTAAACTGATCAATGTCAACAACAATTGATACTAGGGAAGTCACTCTCAAGCAGCGATCAAATGTATTTCACGACTTTACAAATAAGAGTGAGTTTATTTACTTAACCTCTGATAACAATTCTATATTAGCTTCCTCCGAAGACTGACAAGACCACCTAATTGAATATCTCTAAAGAAATTAGGAGCATTAAGTATACCCAAATGTGGCTACAAGTAGTTCGATCATATCCCGAGGGTGAATCTATAAGATGAGGGTTAACGCCTCAAATTCTTGTTAATTAATCTTTTACAACCCCGAGTTTGCCTTTTTCAAGATTTGAACTAAAGTAAATGGGTGAGTCCCAAGGTTAGCTAATCCCTTTGAAAACATTAAGAACAAGAATAACCAAAAAACAATTAACTCACTTCATTAAAGATAAAAATCATTCAATACATAAGCATAGCAAGAATTGTAATCCAAACTTTAACAATGAATATTCCTATACACATGTGTCAAGCAGTGGAGCAAAATGCTACACGCATAGATATTTAATACGTAACAAGGAATTGAAAAAATGATCAAAAGAGTAAGAAATGTCTCACTCAAGGTCTTCAAATCTTCAATCCCCAAGTGTGGTGTAATAATCCTAGCTCCAAGACTTGTGTTTTCTGCCAAAGATTTCGTCCATAATGAGATGGATCGAGTATTAAGTGGTTTAGGAGCCAAAGATGTGAAATGTCAATTCTGTCCAGATTTTGCCCTGTTGTTATGCTACACGATCGCTAACAACAGCACCACGAGCAAGGTTAAAAACTCCTTCAAAGCAACGTGATCGCAAATAGAGCCTCACGTTCGTGGATAGTGTTTCTCTCAAATGCACACGCAAGTATACGTGGTCGTACAAGTAATATTGGATTGTAAGTCTAGATATCGTACCCACAGGGACTTGTGAATAACTTACTAAATTAAACCCAAATAATTAATCTATTCAAGCAATTTTCTAAGGTGTGAGTATTAACTAAAACCAATCTAGAGCAAAAACTAAGAGATTAAAGAAAACAATGGAAAGCTTAAAGACGAATTCAATGAGAGAAAATATTCTAGAGCTATGGTTAGCTAACAATATTGTTAAGTTTTTCACTTAAATTATTTAATTAATTTATCTGGTTTATTGGTTGACAGGGTTCATATTACTCGTAGTATTCTCCCAAGTTCCTACTCGTCTATTCAAGCTAACCTAACGGCTATATTCCTATGAAATTAAGATTAACAAGAACGCAATAACAATTCCCGTATAATAAACAAGCAAGTTGATTAGGTATATCTCTATTCTAACAACAAATTCTTTCACGATGCTCGAGTTCAAGATCTTGCTCTATTTAATCTTATATGCAATTTAAAATTCCCTCTCCTGAGTTCAATCCATGATACGTATATAGATTTCAGTTGGTGATCGCAATCAAATGATTAAGCACAAGATTGAATAAATAAACTAATATGATAATATAATAAGAACAATTCAAGCTTCAAACTACAATGTCCATGTAGCAGCCATAACTCTAGAACTAATGAACTATGAAATTAAAAGAAGAGAAGAGAAGAGAAGAAAAACTAGTTAGAAGGCTCCTCCAAGCGTAGTCTGTGTTCCCCCACGTGAATTCTCCTTCAATGTATGTTAGATATCCTCCAAATTATGTTTATGATCCCTTTTATATGAGTTGAGACCGTGTAGAGCCGAAATAACCTTGTCTGAGCGAACAAGGAAAAGTTGTGCAGGCAGGGTCCAGACCAGCGCCTCGCGCGGGCCTTAGCGCTGGAGGCGGAATGTTTTGCCTAATTTTGAATCCTGTTTTTCACTATTTTCATCTTCACACCGCTTTATTACTACATAGTTAAAATATTATATTAATCATAAAGTAATACAATTAATACTCAAAAGACGATTAAAAGTACTAGAATGTGAGGCAATAATGGGTAAATATATGCACTTTGGCTGAACATCAGAGAGCACTTGACCAAGTTGACCAATCCATTCATCTCCGCGTTCGCAATCAGAATAACTTTGATCGCAGTTCATAACTTTCCAAAGCATCGCAATTTACTACAAAGTTCCATTTTGTGAAAGGCACTTGACTAGTCTTTGACCAGACATTCCTTCATCGCGTTCGCATCCAGACCCTCGTGTTCACGAAGGCTATTTTCCTGGATGTGACATTTCGCGATCGCAAAGAGAAATAAATGGCAGCTTATCAATTCTTCCATTTTAATTCATTTGACTTTCTTTCTTCTGTATCTTCTCTAAATCATGTAATACCTGAAATATGCCAATAAATATTAAAACTGCCTTACTTACTCAACAAAATCATACAAAAGTCTAACTCCAAAGAATAGATAAGTTGGTAAAACCAACTTATCAAACTCCCAAACATAAACCTTTGCTTGTCCTGAAGCAAGTCAACAACTAAGAACACCCTTTAATAGAATCAATTTAAGTTCAGTGGCACACCAACATCATGTCAAGTCAAAAAGGTTCAAATTAAACACAATATAGTGACTTTGGATAGCACCAATATTTAATCCAAAGCATATGAATCACCAACAATTTCTCCAAAATAAAAATTTTAAATTCTAGTTTTCAAGCACCAAAAAAATAAAAGTAACTACCGATTCATAACACTAAAGCCTCAGAGTTTTCCTCTTGATCACATAACGTGTAACGACCCCGCCGGTCGTTTCGTGAGTTATAGCCCCATTTCCCTCATTTCCAATTCTTTATGTGTTATTCAGATGTATTGTCTTGTATCGGGTTGGTTGGTTCGGGTCCGGAGTGATTTCGGAGTGGAATGAGACACTTAGTCTCCTATTGAGAAGTTTAAGTTGGTAAAGTCAAACGGATGATGACTTATGAGTAAACGATCTCGGATTTTGGATTTTTATGGTTCATATAGCTCCGTTAGGTAATTTTAAACTTAGGAGTGTGTCTGGAATGTAACTTGGAGGTCCGTAGTAGAATTAGGCTTGAATTGACGAAATATAAAAATTGGCAATTTTCGGTCGGCAGTGGAAAATTTTATATCGGGGTCGGAATGGAATTCCAGAGGTTGGAGTAGGTTCGTAGAGTCATTTGTGACTTATGTGTAAAAATTGAGGTCATTTGGACGTGGTTTGGTAGGTTTCGGTGTCGTTTGCGGAATTTGGAAGTTTAGAAGTTCTTAGGATTGAATCTGAGGTTAATTTTGTGTTTTATTGTTGTTTTGAGTGTTCCGAAGGTTCGACTAAGTTCGTATATTGATATGTGACTTCTTGGTATTATTGGTTGAGGTCCCGAGGGCCTCCGGTGTGTTTCGGATGGTTAGCGGGTTGGTTTTGGTCTTGTGAACTGCTGAAAAATCTGTTGGTGTGAGCTTTTCTAGTGTTTCCGCACCTACAGAAGAGGAGTTGCAGGTGCGAGGTCGCTAGTGCAGATTTGGTAAGCGCAGATGCTTAGAAGGGGAGGCTGAAGCTGGAGCGCATGTGCGAAGGCTTAGTCGCACTTGCGAGCCCGCATGTGCGGAAGCTGGGGAGTTAAGTGGAGTTCGCAGGTGCGGCACTTTGACCGCATGTGGGGTCCCGCAGGTGCAATGAATTTTGTAATAGTTGCGAAAAGCGTGGGCAAAAAGTATATAATGCACACTTCACGAATTTTGGCTCATTCTTCACCATTTCTATTCGGTTTTGGAGCGTTTGGGAGTGATTTGAAGAGGGATTCAAGGGGGTTTTAATTGAGGTAAGTTGCTTGAGCCCTAATACTCATGGTTATGGTGATTTCCCGTTGTTTAATCATGTAATGTGTGGAAATTAGGGATGAAAATGAGAGGATTAGTGCTTGGGAATTGGAGAGTTTGATTTGGGGATTTGAGGGACCAAATGAGGTCGGATTTTGATAAATTTGGTATGGTTGGACTCGAGAGTGAGTGTGCTTTAAGTTTTTTAATTTTTGTCGAATTTCGAGACGTGGGACGGGGTTCAAATTTGAGCCGATTTTGGGATATTAGGCTAATTTGATAGTTTTTCTTGTGAAATTCATTCTGTTAGTGTATATTGATGGTATTGTACTAATTGTGAATAGATTTTGAGCATTTAGAGGCTGAGTCGAGAGAAAGAGAATCGTGGGGTAAAGATTTGACTAGTTTGAGGTATGTAATGATTGTAAATCTAGTCCTGAGGGTATGAAACCCCAGATTTCGTATCATTTTACTATTTGAGGTGACGCACATGCTAGGTGATGGGCGTGCACCGTTGGGGATTGTGACTTGGTCCGTCCCGTAGCAACTATAAAGTTGCATATTTTGTTGAAACTATATGATATTTATGCGTTTTAGAAAGAGTTTCTGTAAATAAGGCTGAATGCCATGTTTGGGCCTTGTGCTAGTGCTGTTTGGACTCTTAAGGGCCTTTTCTGACTATCCTCTCACTTTTTTCGATTGAAAATCTATACTCAGTCATGGTTATACCTGTTTACTGCATAACTCAGTTTTATTACTCTGTTTTGATGCATATAAATGTTGTTTTGGACTATGTTCCCTGTTTTTATTAAAAGCCCGAGTGGCTTGAGAGGTTTATGACTGAGTGACGTCGGGGGCCTGATTTGTGAGGATATTTATGGGATATGGATGCACTTCACATCATGTTTGATATAGGCCGAGGGCCTGAGTAATTTATGCCATGATTTGGCTTGATATAGCGCTTGGGCTGAAGGAGCCCTTCAAGAGTCTGTACACACCCCCACTGAGCGCAGGTACCTACTGAGTGCGAGTGCCGAGTGCTGAGTGCTACTAGGAGGCATGAGTGATGATGAGGTATGCCCGACGGGCTGTTATGAGTGATTGTGAGGTATGCCCGAGAAGCTGTTACGAGTGATTGTAAGGTATTCCCGAGGGGTTGTTTACGAGTAACTGTGAGGCTTGCCCGAGGGGTTGTATATGAGTGATGTTTTGCCTGAGGGGCTGTTTATGATTTCATCATTTTTTCTCACCTTGCATTGAGCCTCTATTTGAAGCTGTTGAAAAATATCTTTAAATGATTTTTACTGGAACTAGGTTTTAAACGAGATGATTTGATTCAAACACTGATTTTACAAGCATGTTGTATTTTACTGAGATTTCATGATGTGGACTTTATATTCTTTACTGCTTAGTCTTTATTACTTAATGAGTTGGCATACTCATGTTACTCCCTGCACCTTGTGTGCAGATCCAGGCGTTTCTGGACATGGTTGAGGCTGTTGATTATATTCTGACGCAAATTCTCGGAGTTAGCAAGATAGCTGCATGGCGATCACAGCCCTGCTTTCCTCCTCCTTTATCTCCCCTTAGTTGTACTTGATTAATCCTAGACTATGTTAGTCTTGATGTTTATAGACAATTGTAGTAGTTGCTCATGACTAGTGACACCCTATGTCAGGCTTTTCTTTCTGCATTTTCGTTTGTTTGAATCTCTTTATGAAGGTTTTATAATAAACAACTTTGAAATTATCTTTGAAAATGAAAAATATCAATTTGTTTCGGTAATGAGTCGGCTTTCCTAGTACCACGATAGGTGCCATCACAACATGGTAGTTTGGGTTGTGACATAATGACTTTCTTTTGTTCATTCGTCTCAATTGGATAAAGAAAGATTTTCACAACCCAGACGTTCATGTGACCTCATAATAAGAAGAGAATACCACACACACCATAAGCATGTCAAAATAAAAGTGGAATGTCAATTTCGAAGAGTTACCTCTATCTCATAGAGATGTTCAAATGCTCAAAGGTAGTACCATAAGCTTGCATGTTGTGTATATTTTCACTGTTGTAGGTACACCTTGTTCTAAAAACATTTGGACTTAAGGGTTGCAAAGAAGGCTTTTGTATAATGGTAAGCTAAAATTTTGGGTGATTGTAACTACAACCTACCATAAGTATTTCATCATATAGTTCAAGAAAACATCTTTTTTCTCTTCATGTCTTCCACCCTATTTCTCTAATAATGTTGTTTCTAGTTTGTTACACCCTGTAATTTTATGTTAGAATACGTCTTAAGTGACTGAATATAAGCCGGAGAGTTCAAGGACCTTTACAAAGATAAGGATGAGTTAAAACATGTGTTAAAGAAGTATTGTGCGAGTTGGAGGTTAAACGAATAAAAGATGTTATAACCCATACGTTCGGGGTAAAACTAGGAGATCTTAATATACTAAGGAGGTCGTGTTTTAAGGTACTTGAATTACATAATATTCGTATATTAAGTTCTGAATTAAAACAAGTTGTAAAACAAAAGTCGGTAAACGTTATTGCAAGATACATTCATAATTTTACTGAACTTTGGGTCTAAAGTCACTAAGATTTTCTCCCAAAATACTTGGAGTTACGGGGTGATCCACCCACCAAACCGAAGCTATATGAGTCTAGTTTATGATTCATTAAATCTTTTGTTAATGCAACGTTAGAATAAAGAGATAGTTTACTTGATTAAATGAAATGACCAAATACGTTACCCAAAAGGGGCTAGTTAGGGTTGGCCAAATTTTTTAGGGATAATTTATTTCATTTATTCCCATCGTTTTATAGAGTAAAATCGGAGAGTAAAACCCTATAAAGATGTCCCAAAAATTCCACACAAAACCCAAAGTTTTTCTTTTATTTTCAACTAGGTTGAGGAAAACCTAAGAGTTCAAGAACCAAGTTAGGAGCTGAGCTATTTGACAAATAAGGTAAGTATACTGCCCTCTTCATCCCTTTTTATTCTAGAAACTTAGAGAAACGGTTTCCATAATATTAACAACTAACGGAGTTGTGATCGGAAGTCGTGAGTTCAAGTTGTTCAACTTGTATTGGACTGTTCTGTGGGATATTTCATGTTGTTGTTGGGTTGTCTCTTTTGCTACAATTTTATGGAGTTTGGGAGGATAAAGGGTGCGGAGAAACACCACACAATGGCGGGGTCGTGGTCTATTTGGTTGTCGTTATATTATCGGGTTGTTTGACACTAGTATGGTTGTCATTTTGTTTATGAAGTGATTGGGGTGTGTCAGCTGTTTTGAGGTGTTTTGTGATGGATATAAGTTTGTAAAATGATGTATATATGTCATTATTATTTTTTTCTTGTTATTGTAGATGTTATCTCGAATTTGAAGGAAGTAAAGGTTATTTGGGAGATGCTGCCCATGTTAATATAAAATAAGCTTGTCGTTCATTGTACGATCGTTGTATCTTTCGTGGCTTAACGATGTCATTATTATAATTGTTATAGACTAAGGTGAGACGAGACGAGTTCAATGTGGTTATTGGACAGATTGTGATAAGGTATGTAAAGTCTATCCCTTCTTTCATTGGCATGAATCCATAGTAAGAGGAGTTAGACGAATTGTATAAGAAAAACACATATCGTAGAGTTTATGTCTCTATAGGTGTTTCATCTGCTCATATGTTCTTATCATATATTAGTGATAGTGGGATTCATATGTTTTTCCATGATGTTAGAAAGAGATAGAGAGTTATCCATGTACCTTCGCTGGTTCTACTACACACATGATATACAACAACATATACATTTAGTTTTTGTTGCTAGGACACCTAACCAGTGAGAGATATTATTTCATGTCCACTTGATCAGTAAAATATACTATTTCTTCTCCTTACAGTCGGTGAGAGTTTTCTGTTGTCTGGCTACTTGTTCAGTGAGAGATATTATTTCTTGGAAACTTGGTCGATGAGAGTTTACTGGTGCTTGGCCACTTGGTTAGTGAGAGATACTTCGAGTCGTATTTGTATCCATCTAGGTATGATGTCACCATATTACATTGTGTTGAGTCGGAATATGTGATTATGTCTCAGATCATTCTTTGGCTTTTCGATTACTATCTACTTCAATTTAGTTTCACCTTTTAGTTATTCTATTACCTTTCATACTCGGTACATTATTTTGTACTGATATCCCATTTGATGGCGATGCTTCATGTCATGCCTACAGGTTCTGATAGACATCCGGATAGACCTTCGAGTAGACAACATCAGCTTTATTGGTAAGCTCCACTCCCTCGGAGTTACCAGGTCTTGACTTTGTAGTCTATTTTGTGTATAAAAACTTGATGGGTAGGTTGGGGCCCTGTGCTTACCTTGATACAGTTCTATTATCTTTAGAGGCTTGTTGATGAGTCATGTACATCTGTATGTCATTATAACAACCTTGCTGGCCTTTGTATATGCTCATTTTCGTATTGCTATTGTAGACGTTTATGGCGGCCTTCTCGACCTGCATATTTATTTGTATGAGCTTTCGGCCATTATTTTAGATGATTCAGAATATGGCCTCACCGGCCTTGGTTGGTATTTTCTATTTGCAGGTAGGCCTTGTCGGCCTAAGTTGAAGGTTACTTCAGAGTTATAGTTATAGAGTGGTACGCTCGGGGTCAAGTAATAGACCGGGTGCCGGCCACGCCTCCCCTAGTTTGGAGCGTGACAAACATTGTATCAAAGCAGGTCTATCCCACGGAGTCTACAAGCCATTTCTAGTAGAGTCTTGTTTATAAATGTGTTTTGCACCACATTATATAAACAGGAAGCTACAAGACATTTAAGAGTTTGTTACCCTTCTTTCAAGTCCAATTCGTGCTATAGAGTTGAGCCATAAGAATTTGAGGTAGGACTTATGTTTTCTAATGATATAAATATGCTTGCAACTAGAAATATTATAGCTAGCCAGACGGCTAATACAACAGTAGGTAAGGGCGCTAGCAGAGTTAGAGGTCTTGACAATGTGGCCATGTTTGAGGCCCTATCTGATCGTGTATACCGGATGTGCAAATTTCCTACTTAAACCCTAAGATGGGAATATCTAACACGCCCCATGTTTACCAGTCCATGAGAGTATCGGAAGGTAGTAGAAGAAAGGTGAAGAAGGTTATGAGGGACCAGTTAGTGAAGATTAATAGTATTTACAATTCAGGTAGAGAAATATAAGTATTTTGAGTTTACTTTCAACAGTTATAATGGTATGTACAATTGGCCTCAACAATCTTTGTTATGCCTTACGGGAGCTAATAGATACAGTTTAGGAGAAGGATGGGGTATCATGATCCAGTTGGGGTTAGAGTAACCCAAATGGTGGATGGATTGTTAGTACTAGCTAAAATGTCCAAAACATATTGCAAACGTGATAATAGTTCTTGATCGGCGTTCACCCACACTACTAAATAGTAGCTAGATGAGGGTCGGAGCAGCTTTTACCTGAAGGATCGGGATCGATTCCACAGAGAGTTATGAATATTGGAGTTGACTTTCTAGGTGATCTAGCAGTGTTTCGTGCTCTTAATTGCACTTTTCATACTTGTTGGTTTTTTACTATAATTATTATTTATACTAATTGCAATTTCTAATTGATTAACTATTGTCTTTTTGGTTGTTTTCTTAATAGATAAAGGCACTAGGGTGATGACTTTCTCCTAGGTGAATATCTAACGGGATCCAATACCTAAAGCAGAGATGTTAGCAAGGGGAATATGGTATAGCCAATGCACGGAATTAGCCACTCTATACCTCTCGGTAGTTTGAGTGAATTTGCCCTAATTGCCTCTCTCGAGGCCAATTGGGTGTCAAAATTATGCAAGCAATATTGGTTCAAGTAGGGTTTTACTATCTCTAGATTTAACCCGTTAATTGGGACTATCAATCTCTTGATTTCGTCCCAATTCCTTGTTGGGCTTATTTTCTAGACTCAAGTTCTCTTTCTCAAGAAGAATCCAAGTCAAATAATCACCAATTAGTGTTTGCAACCACTAATTTTAACATGAAAACCACAAATCAGCACAAATACCAAACACCCATAAACATCTAAGCCTTAATTTAAAGGACCCATTAAACACCCACACTAGGGTTGAGCCACAACTCTAGATAATGGGTTTAGCTACTCATAATAACTGAAGAAATCAGAGAAATAGATGAAGCAAAACCCATATAATTGAATTATAAAATAAAATTGAAAGATTCAATGTTGAAATCCTTCTAAAAGTACTCAAAAAGCTGAAGAAAAGTTGTTCACAAGCTCCCCACTATATCTCAGTACAAAGCTTAACCTAAAAAATAACAAAAGAAACTATTTATACTCGGCTAAAAATTCCGGACGAAAATGCCCCTGCAGGGTCACGGTGGACCGCGTAAAATGGACCGCGGCCACGGTGAGGCTTTTTGGCTTTACAAAACTGGGCTCTGAGCTTGGCCACCGCAGTCCGCATAAACTGAACCACGGCCGCGGTGGCTTCAACGCGGACTGCGAAGAAAGGACTGCGGTCCGCAGAGGTCTTCTTGCCTTCAAGGTTTGGGGTCTCTGAATCTCGTGACCGCGGACGCGTAAACTGAACCGCGGTCCGCGTTGATTTTGCCCTTCAAAATAGCTCTCTGAATCTCACAACCGCGGACCGCATAAATTGGACCGCGGTCCGCGATGCCTTTTTCCTTGGAAATAACTTCTCTGAATCTCTCCACCGCAGACCGCATAAACTGGACCGCGGTCCGCGTTGGATTTGCCTTGAAAAATACCTCTATGAATCTCTCAACCACGGACCGCATAAATTGGACCTCGGTCTGCGGTGGTCAACTGAACTTTGCTTGAGCTTGTTCTTGGTACTTGTGCAAGTTTCACTCCTTTTTTAGCAGGTCTTTGACTATTTGTCATCCTTTTTGACTAAACCCTGCAACAAGCACAACACGTAAGCCTTTGGGACTATTTTGCATACAATTTCATCCAAAACATAAGCAATATAAAATGTAAAACAAGGTAAAATCCCTAGTTATCAACTCCCCCAAACTTAAGATTTTGCTTGTCCTCAAGCAACGAAATAAGCCCCACCCCTTTTTGAATATGTCCCAGAAAATTCAGCCGTCCTAAGGTAACCTCTTCTAGCATCAATTGGGACTAACAATTGCCCTCAATGCAAATGAATCATTAACAACATTTGACCTTTTAAAACCATGGATTTCAGTGCGACACAAGAGCATCAAGAGTTGACTCGACTCATCAACAAAACTCTTACTATTACTTAGGTCACTATGTGTCACGCCCCAAAACCAAGGGACACGACCGGCAGTCGACCGAGTAGTCCCAGTCAAGCGGACCTGGATTCCTTTTTCCCTCCCACGTATTACCCCGAAGTTTCCGTTGTGCATTATTGCAATATAATTAAGACGCATTCTTACAATCTGAAATTAAACCATAGAAGTATGTCGTTTCCAACAAGTGATACAATACTTACAAATATACAGAACACATAGTCTACTTTACGTGGTCTACAAGTCATACTGCCCAAAATACATAAGTACATAACCCACAATTCCTGTCTACGGAGCCTCTAGGAGTACGACGGAGTTATACAATACTTGCCGGTAACAAGGCTCCGGCTATACCTTACACAAGTACCAAAATAAGAATCCGGGAGGAAAGGTGGCATGAACCACAGTGGGCCCTGAGAGGAGAGGGGCTCACCAAAACAGCTGATAGGACGAAAAGGAGGCACTACTGTTGGTGTGCTGAAGTACCTACTATAGAACCACCTACAATCATCACAAGAATGTAGCGCCCCCAGCAAAAGAGACGTCAGTACATTTGAATTGTACTGGTATGCATGAACAAACTTTACTCTAAGTAAACTCAATAATGCACA